>JAACJT020000034.1:4533773-4557330 GCA_009936485.2 Gymnarchus niloticus
AGGGTTCAAGAGGAGAGTAGAGATTAAACACAAATCAGAGGGACTCTGTAATGGTCCGAGAATCATGAATAGAGTAGGGATTAAACACAATGCAAGGTGACTGTAATGGTACAGGGTTCAAGAGGAGAGTAGAGACTAAACACAAATCAGAGGGACTCTGTAATGGTATGAGAGTTGAGGGGAGAGTAGGGATTAAACATGAAGCAGGGTTACTAACAATACGGGAGTGCAGAAAAGAGTATGGCTCATTTAAATGTAAATTCATGGCTATTAAGGGTGATATCATCAGTGGTATTAAAGAGAAGGCAATACAGTGGGGGAGATGAGCGAGACATCCCCACTTAGCAGGCCACCTGGGCTTCTGCAGGGCTGCTGTTGCAAGGCACATCCCCAGAGTATGCCACGGAAGCCTTTCTCGCTCACTATTACGCACTCAAGTGCTCCCTTTAATCACCGTTTGCCATTATGCATGCGGGCATCCAAATTGTCTGCCGTTTACAGGTCACGGGCATAGGGCGTAACCATGACAACCATGGTTAGCACTTCAGGCTAAGCTACTATAGCTTCTGTCGCACCTTCAGGAAGTATGGTACTTCATTAAGGCACTGTGCTCCTGTCCAAATGCCCTGTGGACACTGAGACACACACACACACACACACACACACACACACACACACACACACACACACACACACACACCAGGATGCATGCCCTTAAACTTAAACAGGGAGGGGAGTTAAATTTTCAGGTGTGTAACAACACTAGGGAAAATACACACATGCTCTGAGAATGAATAAATGGGAGGCCAGGGCGAGGCTGGAATTAGCGCTGAATGAGTTATTATGTCTGAAATACAGATATCTGCTGTTTCCGCCTTTTCACTTTGCAATTAAGCCTGTGACTCAGACAGAGAACACATTTATTTCCAGTGAAAGCCACCAGACGTCCCGCTTTACGGGCACGACAGGAAGAGAACGGAAAGCTGAACGAAGCTCCACACCAGCACACAGAAGATGGTCTTTCAGACAGATGTTAGAAGCCTAGATTCTTCCTCGGTGCAGTCGGACAGATGTCGGAAGGGTCACGTGATGTATAACGTTGCTGCAGTTTTCTCACGCCCCTCCCCCGCCATCACTACGGCGACATTTACATGTGTTTCTCATGGAGCCACCAGTGTCGGGGGAGCCGTAAATGGTATTCTCACTCGAGGGTCGTCTTACCGATGCCTGGTGAGGCACTGAGAGTCTATCCCTGGTTCCTGAGCCGGGCCGGCTCACAGTCATGAAAAATTCACAGGCAGTTTCCACCAAAATATATATAAAAGAATCATAAAAACAGGTCCCCTCATAAATTCCGGCCCATCTGTGCCCCTTTCTCGTCTCTGGAGATAACCATATTTCTCTCCACGGTGGCCCCATGCTCCATATGGGTCACATAGGAGGCCCAGGCAGGTACGGCTCAACCAGTTTATGAGTTGACCCCGACCCTGGCAGTACCTGAACAAGACCCCTCTCTCGTCTCGAGGGGCCCTGTTCTGCTCCATGGTGAGGCTCTGTACCACGGCTTCATCAGTGAATCACACAGCCAGACTGAGTCTGGATGAATTCTGAGCCGCTAAACAATAAACTGGTCTTCCACTCTCCTACCTTTGGGCTCCCAGTGTCAGACGCCGAACCGACTCTTACAGAATCCTTAATTAACATCGGAAACCTCACCGCCCCCCGTCACAGGGATTTGTTGGCGTGTCCAGAGACGGCAGCTAAATGCAGACTGACCACTGCGCTGTGCACATTTGGACTATACTATTCCGCCCGTAATCTCGGGGTGCACCATCAGAGCCATCTGGATCCAGCTCCCTGACCACCACACCACCTGCTGGCTTGTTTTGTAACGTCAGGACAAAAGCAAGTCAGCGTATCGCTGCCCTCCCCATGCGGTGATGTCAGCTAACAGAAAACCAGATGAAACAGGTCTGATTCTGCCCCCTACCTCCCCACAGTGGCCCACTGTGCGGGGGGGACGCATTTCAAGCTGGGGCCCCATGAGCGTTGGCCTCACTCCTACGCGTTTATGTTTTATTCATTCCGTTGAGGCCCTCATTGCACAGGAGCCTCACCTGTTATGAGAGAAACAACAGCATCGATCCCAGCTCCAGGTGGAAGGTCTTTCTATACTTCCTTATCCCGGGAAACTCAAGAGCCGTGGTGTGGCAAAATGACAAGGGCCACAAGGCCATCGGGGTGGTCCGTCAAGCATGCCACAGCGATCCCTGTGGTTAAGGATGCAGAGCAAGAGAGGGACTGGACTATCACCTTCCCCAGGAGCTTACACGATGAAGAAATTGGTCTGTTTATTAAAATGACAAAAGCAAAATGCTACAGTTGCGTAAAAGGAGCAAAAAATATCTGCTCCCAAACTAATGAGTCAAAAAGCCGCTCCTAAGAGAGGCAGCTTGCAGAAGCGCAGCTGTCATTGCGGCAATGGGAGTGAGCTTCTCATTCATCACGGGAGCTGCTGACGTTAGCCTGCTAATTGGGATGAAGCTCTTCGGCGGGGACCCGGCGAGGGACGTGCTCACAATGGCAACAGGCGCAGCCGTCAAAAATCAAAAATCAATGGTCACGTTGGCTCGGAGCTGAATTGTCACAGCTGCGTTCCCCGCTTCCCGCCAGCCGGCACTCATTTGTTTCTTTGCACGCCCCCAAATCGCGAGCAGCGGCATGAGAAGGAGCCAGGCATCAGCGGGGGCAGTAGCTTCTTTTAGGTGGCGAACCGTTATCGCTCCTCAGCTCGGGTTTTTGGCGTTTGTCTTAGACATCGCCATGAATCTCCGCATTCCAGAACGATGTGGGCGTACTGCGAAATGTCACAGGAAGTTCCGGACCCTTAAATGAACGTTAACAGGTCAGCCCCCGCGGCCCCCCAACCCTAGATCTCGCCTGCCAGCTTACTCGATAAGGTGTTGCTGCTCTGTGAATGGGCTCGATTTATAAAAAGTTCTAGAAATCAGCTTCATATTAAGCAACTGCAGCACAGGCTTTTTATAGGCTCTCCATAAATAGTGCGGATCATGACATGAGCATGTTAATATGTAGACTGTGAGAAGGTGATTCTGTGTCTTTAAAAGGCAGGGCTAGTTCTGCAGGATAGCCACTGCCCCTCCCCCTCCATGGAGCAGTCCCCAGTCCCTGCACATCTCACTAAGCATCCCTGTTACCGTGTACATGCTTGAGACTTCCTCCCTGTTGAAGAAATCAGGGTGCTTTTGGCCAAAGTCTGTCATATGGGCATTTGATGGCACCTTCACTTTAGCCTGTAAGAGCTCACCTGGCTCTTGGAATTCAGCCGAGATGCCATTACACCCACCCCAGTCACACTAACTATCCCCTGAGAGGCTCCGGCCAGACTGCCCTCACATAATCGCCTATGCTGTCCTCCAGTACATCGGTCTTTGCTTGCCAAACCACACTGTTATGATGAATGCCGACAAGACAGTCAGGACAACTCTCGACCAGTCCGCTCTGAAAAACTATCAGACATGAATTCAACCTTAGCTTTCAGATAACACTGAAAAAACAATCTCCATGCAGACAAAAGGGAAGATCGATTCCCTCACAGCATAGACCAGTTATCAGGTTACTAGATGATGTTTGATTTTGCACAAGATGCGCCCAAATTGGTTCCACTGTGGTATGCGCCGCTCCACCCCTATCTGAAGGCATGATGCATTCCATGCCGTCTCATTTTGGACCTTAACTCTACCCCCGTGTGTCTATAGTAAAGTGCTTGATACGCCGGTGGAGAGAACACCTCCTTTGTGGGATACAACACAATTTGTTTATTTCACGCCAAATAAGTTTTCCCATTTTTTACGTCACAACTTGGGGGCGAGTCAATACCTTGCCCAGTCAATAATTACAGTCCCGGTTCTACTGGAAGCCAAAGTCTAGAGCTGGCATCCATCACTTACTGGTGCCCAATAATTATGTCATTTCTGATCAGCCAGACTTTTGAAAAACACGGTCCAGATACTCCGGAAAACAGAGTCTGTCCCCCTCCCTCGAGAGACCCACAGAAAACAACAAACGAGGTGGGGAAAAGTTCAAGTCTCCTAGATTTTTTACCTCATCAGTCAATGTCTGTCTACGGAACAAAAAAATCTATTTCTGCTTTTGTTTTTTTTCCTTTTTTTCCTTTTTTTTTTTTTTTTAACAAAAAGCGTTGGAATAAATCTTTTTGTGCCATTTACTTAAACAAATATGGCTATATTACCTGGAAGGCGCCGGAAGGACAAACCGTTTTTAAAGCGTTGAGCTTTTTTGAATATAAAATATCACAATGCCTTATTATTTACACAGATATACTCAGATTGAGTCTTGAGTGCCTGTGTTTTTTAGATGTATCTAGGGACATTATTACACAAAAGACTGCGAATGCCAGAAATGTAGAATCTTTAAAAGAGAACAAGAGGGTCTGCAGTATTGAAATATGAGAAAAAACACATAAAGACACACTGATCAGTGGAATTACGGAAGAGGGGGGTGAGGACAAGTCTTGTGATGCTTCAGCTATGCTTCATTATGATCATCTAAAACTGGGTTCTGTCTTTCCTCACATCCCAGAACGCACACCCAGTCACAGTTTATTTTACTGTGTGCTGACAGAAAGCAGCTTGTTACGTGTGGGACATCATCTCGCCGGTCAAAAAGTACAACATATGTGACCAGACACAAGCGGCGAGCAGCAAACAGCGAAGGTGGTGAAGGAGACAGAAAAGGTCACACACTCAGTTTGGACTCCTGTCCCGGCACAGCTGCAGCCATCCGGCCAAATCCAGGACGGAACCAATTCTACGGCTGGCAGGAATTTGGGGCCTTGCAGGTGTAGTCCGGAAGGTTTCGATGCCAAACACAGAGAAGGAGGAGCGCCGAGATCATTTCCACCACAACGAAGCAGCAAGTGGGGACCCGCCAAACCCAAGCAGGCCATATAGATCTGGAGCCAACGGTACACAGGACCCGAGGGAAGAGGAGAAACGGCTTGACTCATATCTGATGCAGGACCCAAAATGTTGGGATTTCTCTTCAGGCGGGCAGCCAGGACAGCCATGCCAAGCCGCTCTGTTCGCCTCGCTTCGGTCACCTTGGCAGCAATGAGCTGTTGGGGACAACGGGTGGAGGCTCCAGACCCAGCTCGTTCTTTAACAGTGCTACTGTTCTGCAGGTAGAACCTGTGGAACCACCTGGGCTTGGGCATCTCCTTTTATTTCCATTGTAATCAGAGGAGCCTCAAGAGAAGGAGGAGGCATCTCAGGGAGGTTTTGGAAAGCAGCAGCGAGGACCTCAATGTCAACCTCCTTGCAAATAACAGACTGCATGTGTCCTCAGAGAGGACACGCTGCGTAGACATGGTCACGTCCAGCTCTTTTGTGCTAACGCTACTCAGAGGACACGCCAGGACTGACAAAGAGTATGGAACGGTAGAAATTTCCATGTTAATCAGTCTGTATAAAAGTGAGAGGAGAGCGATATAGAGGCCATAATGGACAGTGCTCAGCCTTTACTTCTTCATGTACTGAAGTCTGTTTTCATCAAAGCGATGAGTGAAACTTTTTAATGAAAAACCCAGCACCCCGGAGACTGAAAATCAGGCGTCGAGCTACTGTCATTTCTAAACTCTCAATAAGGAATTCTGGACTTCTGAATTAAACACAACTAATGGCTTTTTAATATAAATTCAATTTGAATGCTTCTGAAAAATAAATACTCCACTTTTCACTCCTTGAGGAGAAAATGATGTTGATGACTCGATTGTTTTTCTTGCTCAAATCTGCTTCCCAGTGAAATTATTTATAACGTTTATCATTTAAATAATTATATTTATAATGATAATTATTATTGTAATTGTTAAGATTCTCTTCCAGCACATTTTGCATTGTTTACTGCATGCAATCAGGGCCTGGTAAATTATTACATTATAACTCATATTGTGTGTTTACAGTTTGATTTAAAGTCATAGTTTTACGTTTCTACCCGCCTGGATATTTACAGAAGAGATAAAGAACCTTAAATCCCGAGCATATACCAACCATGTGGTTGTGTGTCAGATTCAGTAAATCTTCTCCAAGCCCCAGGCCCATGTCAGGAGAACGAGTGTATAGATCTGCCAGCCGCGGCCGGGTTCGCGGTTTGCGGACAGGACCAGATGTCCGCTAATCCCACTCACAAGCCAAGAGGGACATCCGGCTCAATTTTCGGGCAGCAAAGCCCGAAGCCCTCTCAGTGAACATAACTGTTTAAGGCCCATCGCTCTTTGAGCCTCTTCCAGATCCACAAACCATACGATTCCCTTAGCCAGGAAGCTAAGAGTAGCTAGCATCACGTGTATTTACTGTCCAGCTGTTACGTGTGTACTTTATTCCAGAGTGGCATACATAGCTGGCTTTGTGAATATGACCGTTTATTAAAAGACATAAGGGAAAAACTACGGGAACGCAGCCAACATGAACAGCCCAGCGTAGGACCAGTGGTGTCTTTTGGTTTGGCCATGATTGATCGGCACCAAACACGATTTCATCTGTCATTTCATCACGTGCTCTCTGAGGCCTCCTCACATGCCGACAAAACAACGGTCTTTGATTCCTGGAGTGCACCATCAGGGCAAAACCTGTCACCTTATCGCGACGAACTGTCAAGGCGAAAAGGGGATGTAGGCCCTGCGAGAAAACAGTGGACCTAGTTGTAACGTGGCAGCTGGTCTGGACCATGACGACGAAGGACCTGGAGACCCGCAAGCCAGCCGTACGGGTATTAGCCCCACCTGGCCAATCCCGGACCCCGCAATGAGGGACAAGGTGTGATCTTAGCCAGGACCCTATCGATTTAGCTAGTAGATTTTCTTTGATATGTGACACATTCGTGCAGGCCGATACTATTGGAAAATGGCTGACTGTTTTGACAGGTTACCCCAGGGGTAGGAGGCCCTCTGCTTGGCAATTGATTCTACACCTTGAACGCTGTGTTAATTCTTATCCAAATAATGACTTTGGCAATTAAGCGGTGATTAGACGAAAGATCAGCATAGCCCGGGGGTCTCCAGGGTGTGAGCTTATCAGACCCCCCCCGCAGCAGCTGATGTTTAACTAACCGCCATGCAGAATCATCAGCAGACCCCTCTCATATGAAACACCCCCCCCAAAAGTGACAAATATCCTCTTATACGTGTGAATTAAGTAGAAGTGTGGCAATGCCAATTTTAGGCTACCCGTCATCAATTAAAATGCTACAATGACAAGGCAGTGGGGTTAGGGGGGTCATAAAAGCCAGCCATACACAGCTTTTCATTTGCAGAGGAGGTGACAAAACCAGCCTAACTCCTGTCAGACCAAGATGGAAAACCATCCTTGAAGCCTTGCGGCCACGGCTACACTGCGGCAAGCAGGCACCGCAGAGCGATCAAAATGGACCATCAGGGAGGAAGATGAGGAAACCGCAACAGGCCTGGCTCTTGAAGGCCAGGCCGTAACCGTGGACCCACTGCAGTGTGACTGGGGTGTGACCGGGGCGTGACCGCAGAACTGTAGGGTCGAAGCGTCCACTATGACAGTGCTTCTCAGCCCTGTGACAGAAAGGGGGCTGTTCCATTATCGTTGAAATCATGTGTGATGACCGTGGAAAAGCTCAGGAGCACCAGCCAGGCTTTATCTCCCCCACGTTCCAGATGGAGAGGACCATCTCACCAGCATTAGCATGGCAAAGGAGGAACTCATCCTCTCCAATTAACCCTATCTCCTGTCTCCCCGTGAGCAGCTGACATATCACGGCCCAATGGATGGCCGTCTCCACCGTCCCCCTCAGCTGTACACCACCGTCTGCTCGCGACCAGCAAGTCATTCCTTTGATTAGCTCAGCCCGCTGACCGCAGCGTCAGTCGCTGAGTCACCTGTTTGCTGATCAGAGCCAAGTGGGTGAGAGAGCTGTCTTATCCCGGTCTAACGGGCCGTGGATGGGACACAGAACAGCCGGGGTGCTGGGGAAGCTGGAGAGCAGAGCCTGCTGGGACACTGCAAGAATGGGCATGCAGGTGATCATCAGCTGTAAGGAATACATACATCTTATCCTGGCTGATACACTCTTCTAGTTTCTCCCTTCTGATCCAGCTCTGTGTTCATCTACTTCTGCCTGCACCAGACTTGATATGCTGCTCCACGCTCTTGCTTCTGTCAGCCACCATTTGTATGCGGCAAGTTTGCCTCGTCTGTTTTTCTGTCATTAGAAGAAAATATCAGTCGTCATAGTGTAGCTTTAGCACCAGGAAAGAGCTCCTTTTTCCTCTGGTTCGCCATGGTGACGAGTAATTCATTAATGTAATTAATGGAACTATGCATTAATGCTGAAGGTTCTTCTCAGGTTTAAATTGGAAACGTGTTTATTAATAAAAAACTATATATGGAAGCAGTCCTATATGCACTGTTCCATAACCCTAAATATATTTGCCGGAACCAGTCCATATGGAAAGGAGATTAAACACATTCCCAGCCAGTTATCATCTCTTCTATGAAAATTCATGAGCAGGACATGTGCAGGCCTGTGTGAAAGTCAGCTGTGTGTGGAAGACTCATTCACAGTACCTTCCAACTCGTTTTTCCAGCACATTTTCTCTGGATTGAAGTGGGACACCCCCCCCAGCATCACCTCACCTGCCCATTCTGCGATACCCTGCTCTCCATCTCATTCAGCAGGCTCCCACCGCTTGCACCCAGCCCTCATTACACAGACGCATTTCCCAAATTAGGGGGTGTTCCACACACCCAGAAAGTCATGTTCTTCACCTGAATATGCCAAAACGTTGTGTGGATGCCCGAACAGAAACAAGAGTGATGTGTTTATTCTTTACTGCTAATTATTGAGTGAATTTCTTGCATGGTGGTTAGCGGGCAGAGTTACCGTGTCTGACACACTCCCCCTGCGAGTCTTCCTCCTTCCCTGCCTCGTCTGCCTGCTTATCAAGCCGCTTTATCCGTACAGACAGTAAACGTTACTGCCTCGCTTTAAAGTGAAAATGCATACAGTCGAGGTGTGATGAGAGGAAGGTGATACGGCGTGTTTTTATGGGGTATAAAACGTAGGGAATCGCAATTCAGTACCGAGAAACTGAACACACAGAGAAAGCGATACCTCAGAGAAGAAACAAAGTAGTCAATAAAAACATCCAGCTGTCTTCCTACCGCTTCTCCTGGTCAGGGTCACCAGAGTTTAGAAATATGCACGATAATATACAGTCAAATAAAGTATGAAAGTATCGAGTCAAACTTCACAGCTCTGCAATCAGGTAACAGCGTTACCATTTTGCTCCACAGAGAGGATGCCGGAACAGTGCTGCGACTGGCCAACGCGAGCCTGCAGCTTGCACACGCTGGCGTGAAAAGCCCCCGAAGTGGACTCAGGTCGCAGCTTTGATATAAGGCGGCTTATGCGATCGCCGGTGTGATATTCACTGGTATTTACAGGCTTTCACTCAAATCTGAGCCACCGTAAAGGCCACAGAACACGGAGACACGGAATCCACCTTCCGTTTAACCCGTGCTTTTTCACCTGTCACTTGGGCACCGCCCAATTATATTCAGCCAATCAGGTGGGGTGCGTCAGACCAGCAGGCGTCACAGAAACATCATCTCCCTTAAATCCACACCATATTAAACATCTTCCCAACTTCTGTGAACTTTCCCGGAACGTTAATTTAATTAAAAATCTTAATTATTCATGATTCATATGGAACAGGTATGGTTTTAGCGTGACAAAGCCATCTTCCTAATACACCTCAGAGATGAAGGTCAGCCCCGTTGCCTGAAAGCCATAGGATTTATCGCCTGGACATGGGTTATGAGGAAAATGTTAGGACGTCATTCAGATTGTTTCACTGATGCCCCGCCTCCCACGCGAATCTCTGTACATCCACCTGCACGTCCGCCACATCAGGTCTGCCACTCATGAAAATTGCGAACAGATTCTCAACAAAGGATCACAATGCAAAAATAACATCATCATGTCGTTAATGCTTAAGGACTCCTTAATTCCCATTTCTTAAAATGTATGCCTTTGATATAAACCCCCAGCCAGCTGCTAAGAGCCGTTAAGCCATATTTTGTATGCCATATCTCACATTATTGTTTCAGGAGGTATTTATCTGGCATTCTGGCACGAGTCTGCGGCCTGGCTTCCCGTGTCAAGCCTGGAGCCCCAGCCGTCCCGGTTTGACAGGCCTGCTCAGCGGGGGTGCCTGGGTAACATTTAATTTCCTGGCCATTCGATGCAATCACAAAGAAGCTTGCAGTACCCCGCAGGGCTTCAGGGAGATGAGCTGGTCCGGACTGGGCCAGAATCTCAGAAATGCACCATGGGTAAAACATCACAACATACAAAGTTGATCTGGGACGCTTGTATTTTTTTTTGCACAGCCGTGTTTTCAGGGGCTCTGAAGAACTGTTCCTATGGTTCATGACTTAGCAGTGGGTCTAGGGTGTATGGGTTCAGAATAGCCAGTAGGGGGTACAGTGCCTAAGGTGGCACACGGCCTATGCATCCTGTGTGTACCAAACAGTAAAACCACTGGTCTCTTTCACCAATTTGAGACCATGCTATTGAACCTGTTCACAGGCACTAGGTTTTCGACGGTTCAGACAGGTAAAGGCAGACGTGCGTTTTGTCGTTATGCTTGCATGACTGATCAATTAGAAAACAAAATATGGCAGCCTCATCACATCTGCTTCCAGCTACCTGCTCAGGGCAGAAGATACACAAGATACCCAGTGAGCTGAAATTCTGGCTGACTTAACCCCCATCTGTGTTCATGTATGATCTGGGCATCATAGAAACTACAGACCACAGAATGCACCCCGGAGATCCCATGAAAGGGACCCTAGACCCTTTGTGAACTCAGAGTGGGGCCGACCTACACAGGGCAGAATGAAGTCATAAAATCCAGCTGTTTCCCATCATTATGCACAGCAGTGTGAGGATCCAATAAAAGTAGGCATGAAAACCCAAACAGCTGGCTGTCCAGAGACACCCCAGCATTTATGGTGAGATTATGGGCTCCCAGCCTCCATGCTTGGCTTTTACTTACACCGTGCAGCATGTCATTAAATTCTTTAAAAGTCGACCTGCCAACCCCAACATGTACAAAACGATCAGTGTCCAGACCTTTCTGGTGAGCTAGGAAAAACCAAGTAAAACTGTGTTGGGAAAAATGATCTGCCACTTCTTCAAGGGTGAAGTAGAACCTGGTTCTGTTTAACTTAAAAGGCTTGTACAAAGCACCCACGTTACAGAAACAAGGTGTATAAAAACAGACCGTCCTCACGCAGCTCTGCACTGGAGCCACCCCTGTCTCCATGTGCACTTACATGAAAAGTAAGGGGGGTGTGAGTGGGGGGGCAGTCACTCAGACCCCAGGTAAGGGGGTCCTGATTCTTCCTCCCACAACTTGGTCCCAGGGATTCCTCTCACGGCACCAGAAATTCAGACACTGAGGGGAGCACCACGGAGGCAGGCTGGGTTTCCGCATGCACATGCAAACACGAGCCTTCGGTGCCCCCCGAGTGGCAAAGACATAAGCCTGTTCCTGAATGGTGCCCCAGCTGGCATCCTCAGATAACCACAACAACACATGCCCTGCATCTCACCTGACCAATCAGGCTCAGCAGAGAGGGATGAGTAATCTGGTCCACGTCTCCCTGTTAGAGACGAGCACCTCTGTGTGGAGTAGGGATTCGCGGGGATGCCCGGGGGGCACACGCTGGACCGTTGCCATTGGATACCTGACAACTAACGTCTTTTGGCACAAACAGCAACTTGACCTTCCTTCACCTGAGGCCAGTCAAACCCGCAAAAAGACAGCCCTGATTGCCATCTCCCAGGAAAGGAGCTGCTTCACAATTGACTCAGATATAATGAACAAAACACCGCTTGCCTGGACAGCCAAGAGCCTTTAAACATAATGATCAGCTACGTGCCATTCAGAATGTCCCCAATCAGCTGACCATGTGACCACACCGTCCCCACATCGCCTATCGCCGCAGCTCCGCCGCTCACAATCCTGTCATTTTGCCTCCAGCTGCTATGATTACAGTAAACAGGCCCAATAAATAAGCAGGGAGCTGGCTTTAGTGAACACTCGAAGCATCGAGGAGACAGAGCTTGTACTGGAGCCCAGAGCCAGATTGGAGTCCCCAGAGGGCCCCAAAGAGGCCACACCCTTTCGTCAGCAGCTCAGCCATGTGACACTGGCCAGAAAATCTGCCAGAGCCTGAGGAAAAAAATCCCACCAGCCCTTAGTAAAGAGAAGCTCCTTAGCACCATGCTAATCACCGTATACGGCCCGTCTTTGTATTCTTGCACGTTTTTCCCGACATTGATTTTCATCCTGATTTCAGTGTCCACTGGACCATTTGTCCTACGTCTGACAGGAAGTCTAGGTCAGGTGACATGGATGAGAGACAAAAACCCAGCGACTTGGAGAGAACATTTCCAAACTTTCCAGGATTGTTTATTTTTACACTAGCACTAAAGCTTTCAGTTGTTTTGACCTATATGAAAATACTTTATATGTCTATGTAAAGGCTATTTGATATTTAGGTTTTAAAATGAACAAATTAAGTGGATTTTAAATAAATCTTATAGTCCAACTACATGCATTTATGCTCTTCAAAACAGGAATGATACGTAACGTTAGCCAGGGGAAGCAGTCAATGGTGCCACATGACCTTCAAATCCAACGTCAAAAGTTCACTGAAGTCTTTGGTGATCGACCTCTGCCACAGCTGGTGTGCCGTTCAGGCGGAGGACTCGTGTCTGTGCTGTCGCATCTGGAGTCACTGGGTCAATAAATGGGTGTGAGCCCCTCGCCGCAGACAGGTCAGTGTAAAGGGCCAGCTGGGATCCCACCACGTCCCCCAGCTACTGCAAATATTACACTTTACAGCCATCGGGGTCCCTGGAGAGCGGAAATCGTTTTCATTTGTCGATATCGTTTCATATCACGGCCATTTTCTCGTGCCCTAATATGGCCTCATACAGCTCTAAATGTCCAAATTTCCAGCCACTTAGCAATACGACAAAATCTCCTCCGATATGTAATCGTATCATTGGGTCAGAGTTCTGAAGGGGCCGGCTTGGCAGGACAACGACCACTGAGGAAAAACTGTCCACGTTTCAGGAGGTGAATTCCTGGGCAAGGGTTCTAAACCTGACATGCCTCAGTATATCAACACTCTGCTTTGTAACGACGCGTCTTGGGAACAAGGCAATGTATTCCGTTCCTTCTCAGTCCTAACTAAGTTTCCTACATTTTATTTTCATCAGAGCATGTCAACCTGGACTCCCACCAGCAGGGTGAGCTCTTAGGAACATGTATCATTTATCAATGACATGTGTACAGCCAGAGAGCTTTTTGTACACAGTTCCGTCTTCCACCCCTGTGACCCAGAAAAGACTCCCATAATAACTCTGGCATACCTGACGGTTTTTCCTCCTCTTGTCTATTCCGCTCTGCATGAATTATTAAACACAACCCAGAGAAACAGATCGCTCAGCTGGGAGAAAATCTGCAAAAAATAAGCAGAAGCTGAAAAACCTTCCAAGTAAATGTATTAAGTAACAGGAAAACTAAAACATGACTGTGCGTGCGTGTTTGTATAAATGTATTTATTCATCACGCAGTACTCCATGTAGGAGGGACTCACTCACAGTAAACCAAGCTGTACTCTACTGCTTTCAAAATATTTACCATTTACCCCGACGTTTGCACCCTCCAGAGCAGAGGCCATCTTTCAGTAATTCAGCAGGCATATTACTGTACCAGCAGAAGGTGCCTACCTAATAAAAAAGTGTTTACCAAACGTGGGTTCTACCTCTCAGCCACACTTGACTCGTATTGGACAGGACGTTCTGCGTAAAACCAGGAGGCCAATCGGATTGCGATGAGCAGTGAGGGGGGTGAGCCTCCCACCCCTCTGAAAGCTGCAAGGTAGCCCAGCATGGTGTGTGGGGGGGACACGGCAAACAGCGGCGTGGTCGGCGACGCCTTTACACTAACATCAGGCGGGATCACGAATGGACGGAAGATCGCGGCCTGTCATGCCCACATGTAGAGGCTCGCATTGTGTTTACTCCTCCTTCTTCGTCGTACTCCGTTTTCTAAATATGTATGCCACATTGATTTTAATAGTCCTTCATGTTGGATAATTAAGCCACCCTGTTGATAACCAGCTCCGTAGATTAGGCATGCAGATAACTGCTTCACCTACACGTGGATACACAGATAAATGTCTGGGATAGGATTTCTTGTCCCTCTCCCTGAAGAATTTAGATTATCCTACACAAGGGATACGAGACATCATCTATATGCGTATAACAGGCATATTTTTCCATCTAAATCAGCATGAAAAAAAATTCACGTCCGCTGTTTTACATAATAATTGGTATTTTAATTAAATGTATCTTTGTTAATCTCTGTTTAAAACTCTGTTAATTTAATCGTTTTTACATCAAAATGCTCCATGTGTCTTACAAATAACATATTGCCAGTCCATCATTCCTGCTCCATTCCCATCATGCACCAGTCCATAGGCCTACTCCATTCAAATAATTTACCAGTACACTGGACCTGCTCCATTCCCACCATGCACCGGCCCATCAGACCTGCTCCATTCCCACCATGCACCGGCCCATCAGACATGCTCCATTCCCACCATCCACCAGTCCATAGGATATGCTCCATTCCCATCATGCACCAGTCCATCAGCCCTGCACCGCTTCCAAGAGATTCGAAATACTTCAACTACATCACACAGAAAGCCAAAAGCACACTTCTGCCAAACATGCCATGATTTGGAATCATTAAGCATTTGCACGAAATAAAGGAAACCACAAGTTTTCTTGTCAGCCCAGCTCCGCTATTTTTCCTGTCCAGGAAGCAGCGCATCCTTTCAGCATTCTCAGATCCCAGTACTCAACCAACAGAGGTGACACCATTACAAGCTCCTATACAAGGACACTGTGGGACCGGTTTTTGACATCAGGATTCAAAGGTGTCTCTAGCAATGCAGACCGCCCCGGGCCCACGCCGGGGAGAATATGGCTTTTAAACCACGTCCGAAATGCTGGCCTTTAGCCCTGGGTGTTCCTGGGGAGTCAGAAAAGCAACAAATGCAGGCATGAGAAAACACTACCTCATACCAGGATGTGTAGCTAGACAGCCAGTACAGTTGCCATTGGAAAGCCGTCAGAGTTGTGAAACGCACAGGAAGTGGCAAAGTCTTCACAATGAGAAAAACCTCCCCATTGTGCCACCATAATTGATTTCAGTATAAAGCCTGACTTAAACTCACTCTGTATTTGAAGCATATTCATGTGCCATTAGTGAAGGCCTCCATTTTATAACTTTGCTACAAAGAAGAGAATAAAGTTTAACAGCTCAGCTAAACTGTGTTTCTTTAAATCGAGTTTTTAATGGTGATTTGAGGCTTGACATTGAAGATGACTTTAGACAAAGGCAGATCCTAATGAAGGTTTTATGGGACAAAAGGCAAATTCAGCCCTATTTTACTGCACTCTTGGAATACTGAGAAAGCCACCATTAACGGGTCCTGACAGTTTGGTCTGTCTGTGAAACATTTTGCATGTCAGATTAGCTAAATGGTGCCAATGCAGGCAGTGCTTTAGAAGGAGATAAATGAACTGGACCCAGTGTCGCCGGGTTGGCACAAACGCGGCTCTGGCTCCTTCCGTCTTCGGGCCGCACCACGCTGTGCGAGACTCAGGAACACCAACCTCAGCAGAGGAAGGTTTTTCAGACAGAACACCACAGCAGCCCCACGTAGCTGTGGCTAAGCCCTCTCTCATTCTCAGTCCCTCCAGCCAGATCTTATTTCTGTGCGTCTAGATGTTTACCTGAGAAATTGACGGATGTCTGCAAATAATGCCAGGCGATGGCAGCGCGGTGGCACAGCGAGAGCTGCGGGCGAGGACGCCACAAAAGCCTCGTGTTTACAGGGCGTTCGGCGCCCTCTGATTTGCTCGAACTGGATCACAATTAACTGGTGTCCAAAAGCAACCCGCTTTAATGTGCTGCCACACTGAAATGAAAACCAGCGAATGAAAGGGACTATTACCATTGTGAAATTAGAGGAAAGAGAGGCACAAAAGAGCCACAACGAGGCTGCTGAGATACTAGAACTTGAAAGGCAGACCACGAGCCTGCTGAGAAACGTTAATACCATACGTGTGCGCGCACGGGCTTGAGAACGAAGACGCCGACCCGAAACAAAAACAGAGACGGATTTCGTT
Organism: Gymnarchus niloticus; assembly: GCA_009936485.2. NCBI lineage: Eukaryota > Metazoa > Chordata > Actinopteri > Osteoglossiformes > Gymnarchidae > Gymnarchus > Gymnarchus niloticus. Next base: position 4,550,121 of record JAACJT020000034.1, read on the forward strand.
TAACCGCTCACCGACGATTCATTGCGCAGCTGGATATGTTAGTGGAGTAGTACAGGTTAAGTACTTTGGTGAAAGATTCTCTAGCAAGGCCTCATCCTGACCTTCGACCAGGGGGGTAACCGCTGTGCCACATTCTGGCGGTCATACCTCAATTAACCTGGCCTGTATGTTTACGGCTCTTCTACCGATACACCTGTATCTCCGCTGTTCATAGTGACAGGGACACGGCTCTTAACGTGTACCGTGAATGTCACCTGAAAAGTCAAACACTTGAGTGGAAATAAACCAAGCTCGTTGGATCGGGTTTCTGCAGCAGCACAGAATGACGAGATAAGGGCTGCTAGACACCTTCCAATGAAATGTAACTGGAAGTCATCACTATGACAACCCCAGCTTAATAATGTAATCACTGACAACATTTCGGAACAGTGACTGGATACCTTGATGTCTGGCTGTTTTACATCTGAACACCCACCTTTGTTCTGCCGTAAATGTACATAGTCATTATCGACACACTCTGCCTGCTTCGTGGCCCAGCTAAAGGAAAGCGTATCGAATTAACCGCTTTCAAACCAGCTGAGACTCATACCGTGAACCTTCACCATATCGGTTTTTAATGGCTGCATCAGAATTCATTCCAGAAAATGGCTTCCTCCGCCACCATGGGCCTCTGAAACCTTTGGGTGCTTGTCATGCATGCCCTAGACCAGATGTCACCATGATCACAGTGCAGAGGCAAACAGGTCACTCGAGAACTCACCCCCCCCCCCATAACCAGGGTCCCAGGCCTCCAATTTCACAGGATGTCCCATCATGCACAAGGCCCCCTCCCTCAAATAACAATAAGGTCATAAGTCAATAAATCATTAAAATCAAGACCTAATGCCAGTCGGAAACGAACCACGCATGAAGGCAGCTCCTCTGCCACTTTAGTTATCATGAAGAGTACAGGAAAGCAGCACCGCGAATCAGGGTTTGACCTTTGGGGAGAACACACTGTCACACCACGTTTCAAGGTCAAGGGGAATCCAAAGAATTCAGCGGGCAAAAACAACAATATCCACTCGATTGAAGGGGAGGGTTCCTGCCAAAGAGGATTTAAAGCTTAACTTTTAAAGATTTACAAGACTTATGTTGAGGAGAGACAGTAATTGAATAAGACATTTGCAGAAGGATTACTAGAGAAGTTATCGTTTGTTTTACTTAATATGTCCAAACGACACGCTATTTTATCTCAAACCTGCCTTTCCATGCTTCGGCTACATGAGAGAAACATCTGGCCTACAAACATTATTCACACAACAAACAAACTGGCCCAAGGCAGGAAAGCTGCCTGGTATTGCCGTCAAAGCAACAGGAGGTGGACTACTGCGGTCCAAATGCACCGTGACCCACTTCCTGTCTCGGTGAGCGACTTGCGGGTGCTTAAAAAAAGCCTCCATCCTCAAGGAGAAGCTCACTGGCCCTTGCAGAATTCCACCATTTATGAGCCATTTTGTCTCATTATCACATTTTTAACAGAAGAAACGTGTCTACTCTGTAATTAGCCGCTGCCCACCTGTATGCCGCTAAGCTGCTCGTTTGGATAGTACGCCTTGAGACGGCACCAGAAAGCTGAGGATCGCTGTCAGTTTGAAAAGGAGACTCCACTGAAGGACGTGACTCATGGCCAAATGGTTTTGGTTCAAATCCTGGTGGAAAGACACTTAACCTGTATACAAATATAGCTGTAATGTAAAAGGAGGCATGACCAGGGCACCAACTCGGCTACTCCTCATTTAATGAGCCGCTTGGCGGAAGGATTAGGGTCACAGCAAGAGAGAATCAGCGCGAGACAGACAGGCCAACGAAGGTGACTGGGCAACAGCCACAGGAATCAGGAGCGTGCAAGAGAAGGCAGGCAGCGAGTGGACAGGGCCGGCACACAGTCCCTCTGCATTAATACACCATGGACAAAGAAAATTACACTGAGGGGGGAAAGGATCTGGGCAGAGGCAGTCATTAGACTGAGCAGAGTGACTGAGCAGAGAGGCAGTGAAGAGAGAGGCAGTTTAAACAGACCTACAAGGTTTCAGAAGGAGAGCCCGTTTACACAGCCTGCCGCAGGAGATTGAGCAGCAGGTAGAAATCACATACAAGATTTCCAGAGGTAAAGTTCAAGATGTCATGAGGAACCAGGACAACACTAATGGGTGCTGTGATCTGATGGGCTGGAGAGGCAGCCCGGCAGCACACAGTAATGAAGCCATAAGCAGCCAGCCCAAACAAACAGGAGGACAGCGACAGGTGAGGGGAAGGGGTCCAAAGCATCATCCTGACGAAGAACAGCGGGCTGGGCGAGATAAGAAAAGGGAGGAGAGCCTCTCCTGAAGACTGATAAGTGCAATCAGTACAGGGAGTGGAACCGGGGAGCTAGCAGAGATTTCCCTGATAGGGCCAGTGGAGGATAGAGTGATCTACAGTATCGAGCGTAGAAGCCAGATCAAGAGTAATTAAGACGCAGCGAGGAGGTGCTGTGCAAACAGAAAGCCGCACGAGCCTCAGCCTGCACACACACAGCATAAACGCGGCCACTGGCTACTAACCAACCCGGTTATCACCCTCGATTTTACCCTTAGCCGTGGCTACCGGCACCCATACTCCCCAACAGAACATTCCTTCCTTCTGGATCCCAGCCCGTTCTCCCAGTCGGCCGAGGCCGGTCAGCACCTAAAGCCTAGTTCTGCGGTCTCTACCGCTGTTCCCAGGGCTCTCACGCTCCTCCCAGGTAACTACACTTTCTGTACGGGCGCTTGTATCGCAATGAAAACAAGGCGATGATGCGGATACCGCTGTCGGCGGGGTCTGACTGACGCGAGCGTGGCGCTGAGCTCCGCCGGGACACCGTTCACTAAACGCACAGGAACCCCCTCCCGTCCTGAGTCTCACAGGCATGCCGACAGAGGACAGGGAAGGGCATGAAGCCTAAAGAAATGTGGTCCTCAGAGAACCTTCGCCAGCAACGTGTCCCACATCACATTCCTCTTGCCTTATTCCTCACGGTCCAACTACCTTCCCAACACAGTAATGTACCGTTCGCCAAATCCACGAGTGCCGCAACTACATGGTGGAGGGTACACTGTTTTCATTGAGTGCCCCACTTCCGCCCCCTGCAAATCTCTGCCCTAAAAGTTTACACCCCTGTACTGGAATTAGTTTAGCAGACTTACTACAGACGAGCACTAACCGAGAAATCGAGAGAGAGAGAGAATCGGTTCACGCTCGCAGCGGGAGAGACCCGGCTGCTACGAGTCAAGGAGATATGGATGCGGTAGTGCTGCACGACTGCTCAACAACGGTCGAGGACTAACAGTCGAGAGGTGGGACATGAACTCAAAATGCAGAGTGCACATAAAACTTCGCGCGTCACCGTCGTCAAGAAACAAAAACCAATCTGAGGAAGGGAACCCTTTCTACTGCCAATCACAGTCAGAAATCAGAGGGAATGGGACCTTGGAATGAAACTTTTATCGATAAGGTGTCTCTCTACACTTACACCCTAAACCACGACTCCTAATGGAGGAGGCGTGAGAAACGCAACACCTCCATACAGCACTGATTAAAACAGGCGCTGCTAAAGGGCACCCCTTTATCAGTTCAGCTGGCACTCTTATCTGAAGAAGCCCCATTTCCTCACTTCAAAAATGCCTGTCTTTAGATACGTCAGATTTTTAATTCAGTTCAATTCAACATTATTTAAATAGCACCTTTAACAAGAAGCACTGTCACAAAGCGCTTTACATAGTCCCGGGCCCAGAGTCCCCAGAGAATAAGCCAAAGGCAACAGCGGCAAGGAAAAACTCCCTTGAGAGGAAGAAACCTTGGGAGGAACCAGACTCAAGGGGGAAGCCCATCCTCCACTGGCAAGATTTTTCTAAAGTTAAATGTAGCACATTTAGCATTTTTTTCAGCTGCACTCAGGCTCCACTGAAACAGACATTAAGATACTGGTCACTTTTCCTCCCACTGTATAGGTGCTTCTCGCTCTCGATAGGCCATGTTAACCTTAGCTCACTCCTCTCTCAGACTTCTGCGTTCAGATCCTACACGTGTGATTCTTCGTGGGTCAAAGCAAACACTCAGCCGTACTAAAATATCCACCAGAGCCTAGTCCAGCTGGGATACTGTTTTTACTTAGCCCACTTCTACAAGAGTGGGTTGCATAAAAATACTCAATCCCCCCCCACCCCCATCCAAATCAAACCGCTTGCAGAAATAGTGCTAGTGAACTCTCAGCAGTACAGGAATACCAGCGGCGTCACAAGAGAAAGCCAGGCAGAGGAGGATCATGGGACGACACCCTGCGCGTTCACCCACACAACACACTCTACGTACGATTCACATTCTACATCTGACCACATGGTGAGGATCACTGCTCTATGGCATGCTGAGATGGAGAGCGGGGGATTGTGGGATGCTTCGATAATCTCAGAAAGATGACGGGGGGGCCATATGGACCACACTTCTGGCCAAGTCGAGCTCGGCCAAATTACGTCCCCCCCCAATCTGATCTGCCAGCATATGTGTCACAAGAGCTAACACAGTGTCCTTTTGTTGAGGATCTGAACTAAATCGCACCTGCCTATGTGACAATAGTGATAGATGTGGACTGGGGGGGATTCAGATTTTTCATTTTTTGAAGCCACAGAACACGTGACCCACTGAGTTCCCTCTAACGTGTTCCATTGAGCTCAGGCAGATATCTGCCATATTGTCTGCAGCTCCCACTGAAACCTGTGTCATTCAGACTTTTACAGTTACTCTCCAGCTAAACTTTCAGCTGGCCCCACTGCTGTCATCAGTGTGTGGCACAGAGTCTCTGCCAGCAGGTTCCATCCCGCCAAACCCCGCACGCGCACACACACAGACCCATTAATCTGTCCAGTACACAATAATATCCGGTAGAACCCCACACACACTCTCAGGATCTTCAATCTATCTAGCAAAGGTGAGCATCAGGTCAAACCCCACAGACACACAGGACCGTTAATCTGTCCGATCCACATGAACATCAGGTCAAACCCCACACAGACAATGGACCGTTAATCTGTCCGATCCACATGAACATCAGGTCAAACCCCACACAGACAATGGACCATTAATCTGTCTAATCCACATGAAAATCAAGTCAAACCATGTAGACACACAAAGTTCCACCCTTCACCATTACATTTGAAACCTGTGACCCTTGCAAAAGGGCTCAAAAAACACTGGGCACCTTGTCATTTCCAGGGCTGAGGCTCAGCAGGCAGCACTAAGATCCCCCTGTAGAAGTACCAGACCACTAGACGTACCCCAGCTGACAGATGAATCCATAAAATAACCTTCTGTTTAACCTTCAGATACACAAATCTGGGGTGGGGCTAGAAGTAATCCTGGGAGCTGTGTAACAGGCTTCAAAGCATCCAGGGACACCAGGCAATTCAAACACTGTGCAAATCCTGCGTTTGGCTAGAATATTAACATTACAGTGCAGATGACACAAAAGAGATGCTTCCATCAAATGAACCTTTGTGCCTCAACAAAAGAATCCTTTCTAATAGTGAATATGTCATTCACTGGGAAGGTACTGTACCCAGGTCAGATCGCATATGAATAATGGAGAAGACATTATTCGTACGCAAGTACTAAAGACTCCAGTATACATATTAAAAGATGTGTGGAGAGCAGCAGTGATTCCAAAGACAAACAAAAAGGGAGTAAAAAAAATCGTCTATAACATCTGTCATTTGTTGAAATGCTAGTCTACAAATGAGCATCCGTCTAAAACGGATTTATTTAACAAACGAACACCCAGTTAAACCCACCTAAAACAAGATCGAGGCCACCTGGATATCTCAGATCAGGGGGCAGATAAGTGGGGCAAGTATCCTGGCACGTACCTACTGGCGTGTGTGTGTGTGGCCGCGTTTATATTACATTGTGGGGACAAAATATCCCCACAAGGTAATCAAAACCTGACATTTTTGCTTTGTGGGGACATTTTTCGAATCCCCACGAGTCAAAACTCAATTTTATAAAAATCTGTGAACACAATCAAAAAACCTAAAGAGCTAGAAGTCTTGTATTTTGTTAGGTTACTTATGGTTAAGGTTAGGGCTGGGTAAGGGTTAGGGTTGTCTTCATTAGTTTTAGGGTTAAGCCCATAGAAATGAATTGAAGGTCCCCACAATGTTAGACTTGCCTACACTGTGTGTGTGTGTGTGTGTGTGTGTGTGCGCGCGCGCAAACCAGGGACGGAGCCGCCGTCGGGGGTTTCACTGGGCTTCACGGCGACATAAATCACAGTGACTTTGTGGACGGCTTCATAAAGCAGCCCGGCATCGGCATTCGGCGCACGGCGGCCGGCCTCTCCGTGCGGCATGCTGATGATCCGGCGGCTTACGGAGTCACTCGGCTCCGCTCCGCGATGCCTTCCGTGTACACACCTCGATCCGAAACACAGCCTCGTATTGTGTGTGATCGCAGCTTACAGCCTCTTCGGTGGAGGACGGCGAGCCGCAGAGAGCACCGCTGGCTCGGAGGGAGAAGAGAAACTCTAAGATGGAAGCGCTTACATAAGTGATCTGGGTGTTAAAGAGACTCGGCCACCGAGAGAGGAAACGGGAAATCGATTTAAACTCAAAAAGGAGAGTCGCGTCAAAGGACATCAACAGGTTTTGAGAGCCCGGGGGGGAAACCGTCGAGTGCTTCGGCGTTTGACGTTTTCATTACTCTTAAGAATCAGAAAATGAAGGGTGGTCACCCCGTGTGGTCACCCCGTGTGGTCACCTCACAGTCCTCATGAGTGTCGGCAGCTCGCACTTCATGTCACGGTGTCGCCGGAGATTTAATGACGAGTTCAATCACAGCCGAGCAGCGACTCCACACTGCGAGTCGCCGCGGTGTCGGAGAGCCGGGAAGGCTGCGTACGAAGTAAACAGTCAAGCGGAACAAAACAAGAACCACGACGAGCAGTTAAGCCGAGTGGAGGACATAATCGGTCCGTGGGCTGTAAGGCGTTTAGCTGACGGCCTATTAGCGAGTGTTGAGGCGGGCACCGTTTCGGGGGATGGAGTCTCCGTTTTGTCCGCATACCTCTCCCGCCCCGACCCCGCCCGGAATCTGCGTACGAGGAGGGGCAACAGAGGGGCGGTGGTCTTGCCATACACCACGCCAGCTAGTCGACTTA
>JAACJT020000034.1:4582530-4600339 GCA_009936485.2 Gymnarchus niloticus
AAGAGACACACTCGAGAGCACACAGACAGCCACAGACACGCAGGGCCAAAGAGACACACTCGAGAGCACACAGACAGCCACAGACACGCAGGGCCAAAGAGACACACTCGAGAGCACACAGACAGGCACAGACACACTGAGGCAAAGAGACACACGAGAGCACAGACACACACAGAGACACAATCACCGACAGGTATAGATACACACAGACACAATCTGGCACACACAGACACACTCACAGACGCGCACACAAACAGACAAGCTCTCACACAGATCATCACAGTACATTAATGTCACTGAAGCTCTCCACCTTCTATCTCCTGTGTGCCTGAATACATGAGTATGTGTGTGCTGGTGTCAGTGTCACAACCTAGAACCTACTTTAACAACCAATAATCTTCATTTTCAGCACAAACTGTGTTTTCCTTAAAGGATTTTTTTTTTATAAAAGGCATTGCAGCAGGGATCTGAGAGAAAATGTCTCTGTACCTCATAAAGGGTCTGACAGTGGACTATAAGACAGCCTGTAAAAGGACATTTCTCTACTTCATTCAGTGTAAAAAGGGCTCCTATGAGGTGTAATTACACTTCTAAAAGCACACATTTACAGCGCCCGTATTGCTAAAAGGAGTAGGTACATTGGGATGGAACGATCAAAGACTTGAAGTTAAAAAGGCAGCTGGCTCTTAACCAGAGAATTTGGCAAATTCTGCACAGCGTCAACTTTCTTGAGGAACCGTCACATGCGTAAAACGACCCCTATTCCAGACAGAGGCAGAAAAGAGGCGATTTCCAGTAAAGAATAGGTCCTTTCCAGTGTCTGTGAGAGCATGGGATTTGGCGCCTGTCCGGAATGCTTGACACCGCTGGGCCGGAGCCTGGCTCGTGGTTCTCGGCCTGGCTGACGGACCCAGAAAACGCTCCCGTGCAAAGTGGCGTTTGGTGAGGCGTAGACTCCAACATTTCTGAACAGATGGGTCTTGAAGACGACAGACTGTCGTTGAGACCAGGGTCTGGGGAGGGGGGGTGTGTCCACGGCTACCTGGGCTGCGGCCTGCAGGGGGTGCTGTTGCAGGGCTGTCTCAGCTGTCCTGTTGCGCCAGGGCCTGCAGCTCAGCCGTGTGTAGAGAGTGCTGTAAGAAAACATTCTTACGGCTGTACATGTGCAGGGAGAGAGGCCCGCGGGGGGGCTGCCCCAAGCGGCCCGTGAAGGAAGTAGTAGGGGTCTGGCGTGGCGGGGCAGCCCTCTCACCAATACCCCGGAGGCTCCGCTCAGCATCCGACGCCTGACTGCCCCGTGATGGGCTGCTCCCTCGGGCTGGGACCATGGAGCCTCCAACCGCCACCACTCGCGGGATCTGGCTGACGGATCCGTCCATCGCCTTCCGTGTGCCCGCGCTCTCCCATGCTGACCCCACAGCCGTCGTCACATCCCGTCCGCCCCCCGGCTGCCAGGCCAGGGAAGGGCACTTCCTCTCCTCACAGGCTGTTGCTGGTGTCGCCGTCCCTGACCGATCGGCCAGAAAACAACGCCCTAACCTCCGGTCCCTGAGGCTGGCACTTTGGCTTGGGGTGGTGTGGATCGGCTGGGTGGTCTTGACAGGGAGCGGGGACGGGGGGGCGACAGAGTGAGTAAAAAGAGAAAAGGAAAGCAAGACAGGTGGTTACGAGAGGTCCGGGAGGCAGGAGAAAAAGAGATGGAAAGAGAGAGAGAGAGAAGGTGAGAACAATACACAGAGGACAGAGAAAGGAGGAGAGACAAGCAGAGAGAGAAAGACAGGTGGTGAGAGAGACAAATGCAGTGACAGAGAGGAGAGAGAGAGAGAAAGAAATCAAGCATCAGTCCAAGGTTATGACATAATTCTACATCAAATCAGGTGATCCATGTAACAGTAAGAGATATGGGAAAGCTCTACTGTCATTTATGAAGCCATTATGGTAAACAACAAAAAAATCTATGGAAATAAGATTAAAAAGGAAGCTGGGAAGATTTGTTGCTGTCAATAGCCATTTAAACTCCAAAGCAGCTCCATTCTGGGAAGATAATAAACTATTGAAGATGCCCCATCAGTAATCTTACACACAGCGCCACTCCCAGCTAGGATCTGCCCCTGAGAGTTAAACAGAATAACTCCCAGGGTCACATGTGACACATCCTTAACTAGCACCTGTCAGTGTCAAATGAACATGGGGGAAGGGGGACGGTGTAGACAGCCAATAGGAACGTCCGAGTCAAATCCAGATGGGAGCATTACAAAGAGCGGCATCGCGTTCACGTGGAGCAGGTAACGGTGCAGCTCCATCCGGATCCTGCTCGCTCATTAGCATCACTGCGGTGTTCCTAACTCCTCCGGTATGGTGATATTAATCACCCCCGCCAGAGGTTTGTGCTCAGAACCCAGTTCCCATTCCTACGTCCTGCCTGGGTGGAGAAGTGGGCAGCAGGCTGCCTGCTGAAGACTCCGGAGCTGGGCAGGAATGATGTATGGATGGAAGGTGGAGGGCTTATGTAGAGCAGGGCGAAGAATGGGGGGGTGGGGGGGTGGGAGTGGCAGGCAGAAGGAGAAGACGCAGCAGTAAGAAAGGTGTAGAAAACGGTGCAGTAAAGAGACATGAAAATGAGTCAGGAGTGGAGCAGGTGGGGATAAGAGCAGGGAGGGGTGCAGCAGTGGGGGACTGGGCAGAGGTACAGAGGCGGGTGAATGACGAGAGTCAGGACTCACCCTTTAACAGAGAGTTAGCCGCATCTTTTTTTAGCTACAGCTGTTTAATTATACTTAAGACCTCAGGCTGGCTGTATATTCTGGGACAGAAGCCAAACACAGACGGCCTTATGTGGAGACAGACAGACAGACAGACAGACAGACAGACCGACCGACAAGGCCACAAGGGCAGTTCACCTGCACTCCCCCTGAGGGCCGCCATTGCGTTAAACTTCCCTTTCCCTGCTTCTGCTCGGCTTCAAAATTAAGAAAGCTAAAAGCGCGGTGAGCAGTCACATGAAAGGAAGAGCGTGTCAAATTAACACTCAATAAGGGCGCAGAGTTCCTGCCATTTCATACCTGACTGTATTATGAAGAGAGTGGGGGGGGGGGGGCAGACCTAGTTATGCAAGACGGCTCAGAGACAAAAAGAAATGTCATTAGGGAGAGCGGCGAGGGGAGGAGAGCGACACTGAGGGAGAAGGAGAGAAAAAGGGAGAGAGAGAGAGCGGAAGAGAGAGGGGGAAAGAGAACAGAGAGGAAGAGATTCACTCCCGTAATGCGAGGTACAGATGGCCTGTTGCATCAGCATGGGGTGGGGGAAGAAGCTCCATGGTGCCCCTCAATATAATATCCTAACATGACACAAAGGCCACATCCCGACTGGCGGAAATCCTATGATCAGCGGGGGGCATAGTGGTTAAGCGGGAATGTGTTCCTTTTCATATGGATCTAAATGGCCAATGTGGTGTGACTACATAGCACATCACCTAAATTTTAAATAAATAATGCAGTGAATTATGCATAAATAAAAATATAGGCTCTAGGGGCCCCTGAATCACTGACCAGGGTAAGTGGTTATAAGATGGGTGGACAGATGGATAAGTTGTTTTGTCTCCTGGTATGGCAAAGTTTAATGTAATTTTAAATGCATCAGGGGTTGCTGAATAACTGACCATTAAACATCTGGAAGGGCGTCTGTATGACACAGATATTAAAATGCAGTTATTTTTAAGCCAAAGACACAAAATAACAGGAATACAGGTGCTGGGGTACGAAACGGACAAACATGACGAGACAAAACTCCGCCTTTGAGTCGTGTCCCCTTTAAGGCCACAAGCTGGTGATCCAGTGGGATGAGTGAGCCCCAGGAATGCAACTGCTGGTCCGATTAAAAATGCACCAAGGAGCGTAGTGTTTCCATAGCCAAATTTGGAAACAACCAACGGCATGCCACGCGTGCCACTTCTGATAAACACAGCTGCCAATTAGCTCCACACTGTCGTGACATGCAAGGATGAGGCATGGAGAGACAGGGCTTCACCAATGGTGGCCTTCGTTCTGAGAGTCGGCACGGATTAAAGCGCCGTGGTCCCACCGCTGCCCTCAGATGGCTGTTGGTGCAGAGATAATGGCCTCTCTGACGGTTTGACTGGGATAAACAACGAGGGCGGATGTCTGTAATCTGGTGGGAAGGAGCAAGAGGGTGAAACTCAAGGTAAACCATGATTCTCACAGATTTAAGCAGTCCTACTGACCGGTAACCCAGTAACATGGGCTGTTTAGTGAACAAAGTGTATCGGGAGGAAGGGCTGTGCCACCCCTGTGAATGATATAGGGGTCTGATGCAGTGATTGGGCATATCGTCACAGAAGTCACATGATGATCGGTTATGCCATCACAGGAGTGATACAGTGATTGGCTGTGCCACCTTTTGAAATGTCTTCTTTCTGTCAGGCATGATGGTAAGCAGGACCCCTGCAAATACCCGTGGTGCCAAAAGACAGGTCAGTTCTCAACCCAGGGAACTGAGTGACCCCTTTAAGCCTGAGCTAGTCTTTATTCCGGAAGCATGTAGAGAGAAGGGACTATTGTATTCCCAGGTTAAAAGGGATGATAATCCAGCATCACTTAACTCAAGCACCTCGATCAAAGGTACAACAGCATTTACCCTCAGATCTGCAACCATTTAGTCACATAATGAAAGTCTTTCAGCACAACTTTCCAGGACCTGTAGAAACAGTTTAGAGGCACAAAGAGACCCTCAGAACAGGTCTACCGAGAGCCCCTTGCAAAATGCACCCCCACCCCATGTCTAAATTAGGATTCACAGAAAGATAACTTATTAACTCTACAAGTTATTTTTCTATCTTTTCTTCATTTAAATCCATCTTGCAAAAAATCCATGTATGAAATAAGATTGTGGTCGATTTCATTAAAATTAGCCTACATTCTTCACTCAAATATTAATCTCCAAAACGCTTCTAAATGTCCTATTTTTCCGCATTAGTTCATGTGAAGGAACGGAAGAAGCTGCCGATTTACTCGACCTATTACACCGCAAATCCTATAATGCCGTGTTTTCATTAGTTTCCTAAAATTATTACTCAGTGGAGTCACAGCCAAAGACAGTGAGGGCAATGAAAGCACCGCGGCGGCCCATGAATTAACCGCGGGACGGGGACGCGTTAGCTAATAGTTGTCTTAATGCATCAGCAAGCACACAGGTACCCTCAAATAAGCTTTTAACTCACTGTGAATGGCACCTCAGGCAGACAGTCATGAATGTGAAGGAGACATGAGTTGGCCTACAAAGGTCCCCAAGAGATCAAGGGAAGGGACGTGGGCCAAGAACCCTTAACTGGACAGCAGGAGTCCTAAGCAGCACCGGTGGGTGAGGTGAGCTCCCTCACACCTGCCGACACTCCCTTGCCAGGTTTGGCACCCTTTTGCTAGCCTTGCTATCCCCCCACCCAGGGCCGAACAGTATACTTTACTCAGCTGCACTGTACAGTACTTTGGCATATAGCTCTATTGCCCTGTACTATATGGTACTTTGCCATACTGTACAACATCATAATGCAGTCTCATACTATACTGTACCATACCATCTGTGCTGTACAGAAGTGTGCCATGTAGTACTTAACCACGCTATGCTGTACTACATGATATACAGTACTAGGTTATACTGAATCAGTGACTTACAGTACTGCCATATAGTTCTGTACTACAGTATATTGTACACTACCTACTGTACTAGGCTGCGCTGTTGTACTGTACTGTTGTGTAACGTTCCATACGACACAGAACTACTATGCTGTTTCAGGTTATACCATACTGTACTGTAGTGCACTGCCCCACGCTATACTATAGCGTAGTGTACTGTACTGCCCCACGCTATACTATACCATAGTGCACTGTACTCTAGTGCACTGCCCCATACTATACTATACCATAGTGTACTGTACTGCCCCACGCTATACTATACCATAGTGTACTGTACTGTAGCACACTGTCCCACGCTATACTATATCATAGTGTACTGTACTGTAGTGCACTGCCCCACACTATACCATAGTGTACTGTACTGCCCCACGCTATACTATATCATAGTGTACTGTAGCGCACTGCCCCACACTATACTATACCATAGTGTACTGTACTGCCCCACGCTATACTATACCGTAGTGTACTGTAGCGCACTGCCCCACGCTATACTATACCATAGTGTACTGTACTGCCCCACGCTATACTATAGCGTAGTATACTGTACTTTTCAATTCCATACTATGTCATATTGTACGGTACTGTCCCATGATATACTATACCAGTACTGTACTGTTCCATGCTATACTACACTACTCTACTGTAACATGCTGTATTACACCATTCCATTTCACGCTACAGTGTACTGCACTGTGCAATGCCATGCTCCAGAGCAGGTGCCTGGCACACCAAGGGTTCTCAAATGTATTTGAAGAGCACAGTCGCACTAGCATCGATTCACAGGCTGCTTGGCCCCAAACCGGGCCAGCGGGCGCTCACACTAATACGGTTCTGTTCATCCCACATTCATTTTTCATACTCGGCACTGAAACACTTTGTGCTCATGCCCTAAGGGTATCAAAAACGCAGATTCCAAGTGACTGGCTCATTAATATTCATGTCCCCCTTTCTCGTGCTAACGTTACAGTAAACGAAAGATGCTTTCCCGAAAACCGCACTCTGAATTAACCGCACGTTCTGGGCCTCGTGCTCGGCAGAGATAAGGATGATCACAGAGAGAGGCAGCTGACCTCAACTATTAGAGCTGTACTACCCCCGTGGGACCTGGTGCCAGTGCCGGTGCTGATACCGGGGCGAGGGGCAGGAGTCAAGGTCCACAGTTTTCACACAACCGTCATCCTACATTTGCTGTGACTAATGAAACCAAAGTGTCCTGATTCTGTCCAGGACCAAGTGGGGTGGGGTCTAGGGTTGTGCCCCCGTTGCTCAGAGTTGGGGGGAGTGCGTGACGGCTTTGTATTTCCGTTCAGTCATCCATAAAAAAAAGCCTGACTGGATCCCCTGGTCACAACCAGCAGTCTTCCACCGATTTGTCCAGCGAGTAAGGGGTGGGCCAACTGGATCAAGGCTCCACCAATGGAGAGGGAGTGTGTGTGTTAGGGGTGTAATTGTAAGTCATTCAGCCTCACCTGGCCTGGGAGGCTCCTGCCAACCTGGCCAGCCATCATCACAAGATTAATGATGTGTTGGATGAGCACTGAAACACGAAACCTGGGGTGGCAAAGCACAATAGCTATGAGTCCCAGCAGGGGCAACAGTCAGGCTTGAGGGGTCCAGACAGGGGCAACAGCCCAGTTTCTCACCCAGCCCCCCTGCATATGACCCATGTGCCCAGTTCCTGGGCTGCCATCTCTGGAATCTCACGCTCTCTGCACACCTCTCCATCCCTGCTCGTCTTCTCTGGCCCTCCCCATCGTTCGTACCATGATAATTAATTTTGTTTTTATTTATTCTCCCCGTGTTGTGAAGGTTATATGCAGATGTGCTGGTTTTCCATCACCGCGGTGATACAACCCATAATGTGCTATGAGAAGCAAACATCAGCTCGGTGCCTATCTCATCATATCTGCATTAGCGACAGCTTATTTCCATATTCATTGAAAGGAAAAAGGCATCTCCGCATTAAATATTTAACATGTAATTACTAGACTTTTTGTAAAAAATGTTAATGGTCACGCTTATGGTCTCAGAGCATGATCAACGATCATGCCCGTGGTCTCAGCTGACCTCTGTAAACCCAATGGATCAGAAAAGGCAAGGAGAGCAATGCTGAAGCCCAAACAGGTCAGAGATGCCACTGCCACAACACAGCTTCTCTGTTAGAGAACTGGAGCAATGCAATCAGTCATCCTGCCAGGCATTTCGGAAGTTTCCAGAAGGTCACTCCTCTCCATGTTGTTGTTGCCAGCAGCACAATTATCCCAGGGTTTTCTTTCACCAAGTTCACCGTGCATGTTGGTTTAGCCAAGAAGCTGCTGAAATTGCCGAGACCCAGTGGGACTGGCCACCATCTTAATGCGTCTAACAAGGCTGGAGCAGATCTCTGACAAAACCCTAACAGATCAGCCACAACCTTAACAGGAACAAGGCTTAACAAAGCTGGAGCACATTGCAGATGAAGCCCAGATTGACCGCCACTAAAACGAGCTTAACAAAGCCAGAGCAACCCCATGTGAAACCCAGACATATCAGCTTCCACCTTAAAGAAGCATAACGAAGATTACTGAAGTTGGAGTGGATGCAGATGAAACACTGACAAGTGTGGCACCACTTCAACGGGGCTTAACCAACCTTACTGAAGCTTGGGGAGATTGATCTGTCCGGAGTTTCATGTGCAACCGCTGCCTTAACAAGATTAACGAAGATCATCCAAGCTGGAGTGGAAGGCAGATCTTGAACAAGTCTGCCATTACCTTAACAAAGCTTATCAAGATCAACCATGACCAGCCAGATTGTCTATGAAACCCGGATGGGTCATCTACTGCTGTGGCATAGCTTAACAAATCTTAAAGAAGCTTGAGTAGATCGTAGATGAAACCCGGACGAATCGGTCACCATCTTAACGAAGCTGAACTAAGCTTAATGAAGTCCGGGCAGCTGCTACGGTGATACCAAAAAAGAATGTGCACTCAGTCTAACAGCGGGACAGCTAATGGTGGCCTGGAAGAGCACTGAGTGAGGTCAGGCAGCGGCAAACACAGATAGCCTCCAGCGCAGCGGCTCCATTAGCGCCTGTCAAGTGTGTGCATTAGGGACGCGCACCGGCAGCGGTGTGAAGTGGGACAGCTACAGATGTGCTTTTATAACACATTATGTTCACACAGCGGAGGCTGGCGGTCGGAGGTGGGGGAGGAGCCCCGAGGAGCTACTGCGGGCCAGCGAAGGGGTCTGAGGAAACTCAAGAGGCTGCAGATGACCCACGGCCTATGAGGGTGCCCATTCGGGCGTCTGTCAAAGTGCCTGCCCCAGGCACCCGTGCTGCAAGCGGTGGAAGCAGGTGAAAAGGCAGAGGTGGCCTATCAGCAAAGCGGCGCTCAGAAGCTACTGCCCACGAGAACAGCGCAGGAAGCTCAGCAGGACCTCGTTGCCGGTGTCCCCTCGAGAGGACAGTGAAGCGCGCTGGTGCTGAGGTGGAGATTCGAACAGCCACATGGGAAGGTGTCAGCTTCGCCTTTTCACATGGCTGCACCGACCTGCCGGGGATAAGCTGTGTAATATGGCCAAGGACGGCTGATCCACACCGCGCCTGCAAACTCGCTTGCCGTCTGGTTGCCCGGCAACAGCATCCGAGGGGCTGAAGACTTTTCGTGAGAATGGATTTTCCCACGGGCCGAGAGAGCGATCACAGCAGGCAGTGTGTCCGTATAAAAAAAAAAAAAATACGGTGCAAAGGATTTCATTAAATCCCTCTTTTATTATTCCAGGAGGTGCATACAACTGTACAATCCCAAATATGACATTTTAGCGCAATTTCTCAGACAGACGGTTTAGTCATTCGACAATATATCCCAAGCGTACAATCACTTTGCATAAAGCTGGTGCATAATAACCACCATTTAAGGATGCAGATTTCCGGACCAAACTAGATGACAGACCTTCCCAGATACAATCAGCTAATCTGCGAGTGAGTTCAATACACAGGACAGAATTGCGCTTTACCCTCAATATCTTCTACAAAATGCCTTTATACCGCTGTCATTACAGTGCTCCAAAAATTAACATGCATTTAAGGAAGCCATGATTTATCCCTTATCTGGGGCCACATAAACATTAATCAAGGCTATTCCAAAGCTCCCTCCCAGTTAGAGAGCCATGTGCTCTGTCAAAGTTTGGCATTTGTCAGGAAATGCACTGCCCGTTTTCTCAGACGTGGGGCGCAGCCAACTCAAACAAACTAAAATTAACGGCCTGTGTGATTCCCACTAAAGTCCTAAAATTGACTAATGATATGACGGCTCACAGAAATTATCCATGGTATAGCGGTTACATTGACTAATTGCCGCTGTTTAATGTGGAAAGCCAGCACGGAGGTGGTAGCGCCAGAGTCCAAAATCACGGCCGTGTACCCGAGAACGACCTTGGCCATGATAATCACCGGGTCCTCAGCATCACAAGCTCCTCAGTTTCAGCACTGAGGGGAAAAAGAAAAAAAAAAAAAAAAAAATGCACTCGGTCAATCTAAAAACAGAAACCTTGAAACAGAAGCGAAGAACAGGCGCTAGGCAACGTCCCCGTTTTATGACATCATTACCCACGCCCTGTCCCACTTAATTCAGCCTGAGTCGGTGATGGAAGCCCAAAAAGAGCTTTTGACTCATGGCTGGTGCCCCCCGCACAGCGGGTCAATCCAAACAGATCCTCATCAAATTAATTAAGTATAGGGGTCTCTCCAAAACGATTAGCATCAAGGTACTCATTACTACCCTTCACACCAAAGCTAAAAATACTCCAAAGTCACTGGGACGAGAAAGCTGGGGGAGTGGGGGTTAATCTATGATGACCCAGTCTCAAAGGAGGGGCGCTGCTTGTGACAAGCTTGAGTGAGTTGCTGTGAAAAGTGAAACCTCACAGGTGGGTGGAGACAGCATTATATGACCTGTCCTTCGGCAGAACACGACATGCGAAGGCAGGCTCAGCTCCACCCCACCCGCACCGCCAACTCCCACCACCCAAGGGATGGGAGGGGCCTGAGCTGCAGCAGCCTAATGACCGAGTAATGACCGAAGTATTCTCGCCATCCATTATGTGGACCTTCGATGGGCGGGTGGTGCCACCCCATGGGCTGTGCCCCGACGACGGACAGCTAGACGGACGAATGAAATTCAGACGGGTTGTTCTGGATGAAATTTAAATGGATTAGGCTGATGGCAGCTGCAGACCCGAGCCCACACCAGCAAGCCCACTTGACACGTCACATTGCGTCCCCAAGTGGGCCGGCCGGGCTTTTGGTGCTCTAGAATGGCTTGCTGGAGTTATCTGTGCATTACCCAGTCAACGTGCCGACGAAGTCACATTTCGGAGTGAAACTCGAGACCTAAATTAAGAACCTGATCAGCACAAGAGCTGAGAAGCTGCCACACATACTTAGAGTTTCATATTCATGATTGTGTCTTAATATTATATAATAACAGTGATTATGTTGTCTCTGTGTGCTAAGATGCTGAGTGGCTTGTTGGGGGGAAAAAAAAAAAGGCTGGATGTGAATAATGCATTACACACACACACACACACACACACACACACACACACACACACACACACACACACACACACAACACTATCAGTAAAAAGTTTGGACACCTGATTAAATGACTGCTTTTCATAATTGTAATTATGTTGCAAGCTAAAAGCCTATGTTTAAATGCTTGAATTTTTTCCTATGACAAATATAAATTTTAAAATTGATGCTCGTGTGTGAATTTTGTTCCAAACTAGAAAGATTAGAAAATATTTAGAAGTCCCCCCACCCACCCAAGCAGTACTTGTTTAGAATTTTACTGAAGCCTGGAAAGACTTAGAGAGTTTGAAAATGTGGAACCACAAACATTATATCATCCTAATTACTATGTATACCTTATTACAAGTTCATTTGTGGAATTTCCTTCCTGCTTGATGCATTTCAGCCAATCATCTGTGTTGTGACAAGGTAGGATGGGTATAAATAACCATATGGAAGAATGCCATTATTTGTGGTGGTAGCGGTCTACAATATGACAAGAAATTGTGAGCTTAGCAAAGGGAAAAGACAGGCAATTGTTACTTTACGAAATGAAGGTCAGTGATTCCGGAAAACACCCAAAATTTTGAAGGTTTCTTTCATTTTGCATCAGGCGTAATGATGCACCTGGTTCTCATGAGGAGTGTCCCGCGACAGGCGGCCTGAGAGGCAACTCTGCTGCTGAGGATAAGCACATTATAGCCATCAGTCTCAGAGACAGACAATTAACTGCACCTCAAATCAGAGCCCAAATAAACGTTTCACAAAGATCAGGGAGCAAACATCATAACACCAAATGTTCAGTGGAGACTTCGGCAATCCACCATTCAGAGTAGACTTGCTAACAAGAGACCACTGCTGAAGGACAAGAAGAACAGGAGACTTTCCTGAGCCAAGACACACAAGCAGTGGACAAGAGACCAGGAGAAATCTATCCTTTTGGTCACGTGTCCAAATTTGAAATTTTTGGTTCCATCCACCGAGTTTTTGTAAGACACAGAAGGTGAGTAGATGACCTCTACAAGTGTCATGCCTAATGTGAAGCCATCCCATCTGGTTTATGCTTTATCGGGTAATCATTTGTTTTTCAACCCAACAATGACCCTAAGCACACCTCCAGGCTACGTAATTAGCGATTAGGCTGGCACAGTCACCTGACTGAGAAATTTTGGGATGAACTGGACTAGGGAGTGAAGGAAAAGAGCCAAAATGACCCATTATACGTGGGAACTCCTTTAAGTCTGTTGGGTAAGGATCCCAAGTGATTACCTAATGAATCACACTGATGACCTCCAGGTTATTTTACATTTTTTCATCGTTATTCTAAAAAGCAGAAAATGGTGAAAACAAAGAAAACTCCACTTACGACCAAACGCATCAAACTTTTGACTAGTAGTGCATGCGTTATATATTACATAAAATACATACACAGATTGATTTACATTCACACTTGTACCGAATAACATACTCAAACTCATCTTACATCTGATGAATCGTCTCTTTATCTAAATCGACCACTTTGCAGAGAGACTAACCACAGCGACCTTCATTTGTGGGGGTAGGAGGAGCCAAACCCAGTCGGGTGTTGGGTAAAACGAGTTGCACGTTCAGAGCTGAACCCAAGAACCGGTGGAAATTCCATTGGCTAGATGTCACGAGAGGATCTGCGTGAAGATTTACAACTTCGGCAAATGGCCAGAGTGCTCATCCTGCCTTGTAATTTTAACTTTTAATGCGGGCGACTTTCAATGGTAACAGGGGCTCTTCTGCGTTTTTAAACTGCCTCCTCCACGCTTACGGAGGAGAAAGACGTTAAGGCACAAGCCGGTAACGACAGAGTCCGCAGACCCTGCTACTGGACCTGTCGCTGATTCTCCCCAGTTAACCATCAAAGTAGGTGAAATGGCTACTATGGATGGGAGTGCCAATGCCCAAGTGGAACCCCAGCCTGGCACACCCAGACAAACATGAGGAGCCTCTTTTCACACGCGTGAAAACCACGCTGCGTTCTTCCTAGCTTTCATTGTGCAGAGATCCATCCACCTTTGTCATCCTCACACCCACACGGTGTGCATTATACCCCTAGCAAAAAAAAAAAAAAAATGCTGCTTTCCCTAGAATATATGAAACTCAGTTACCGGTGAAAACAAACATGTTGGCAAACATCAGGGTTGCCAGGTGTTCCATTGTGCATCATAGTTACCGATGCCAGTAACAGTGGCACAAGTGTTTGGCAGAAGTCATAGTAGTTGCCCTGGGCCCAAAGCAAAATTTGCCACGTACTACGGCGAATGCTGACATATCATAGCAACGATTGCCAGTTGTTCTGGGCTGCCTTTCTGCAGACACGATCGTGTGGCCAATCCCGACTGCGAGCGGTCACAGGTGAGCCGTGGCAACCGTTACCAGGCAGAATATGGGCTGCCACAACCCTAGGAGCCTCATTCTGAAGTTAATGAGACAGATGTCCATGGTTTTAGAGGCTCAGGTACATGGATAAAGAGCTGTCCAAGCACCCCTCCCGCAACCCCACAGCGAGGCAGTCAAACAGGGTCACCACGAAAGCCCCCTGAATGCTCAAGCCATCTCCTGCAGACAGAGGGGGCAGGACCTCTACTGATTGTTGGATGTCCCTTATCGGTGATTTGCCACTGCGTTTTATGCTCGCGAACCTAAGGGCAGGGGATGCTCAGCCACATCTGGATTGCCGATCTGGATACATTTTCAGGTCACTCAGCAGCCCTGTACCATACTTCATTTCATAACACTGCTGATCACATCTACGCACCCACTGGGCATCCAAAGTTATCAAGTGGCTCACTGGGGGAGGGAATAAATCCGAGGGAAGAACGCCGAGTTCGGAATTCAGCAACCGAGTGAACGGGACCCAACGGCTCCACGAAACGGTGCCCTAATCACGAATTACAGCACAGACAACCCAGCCTGAGAGCAAGCTGATGGAATTTACAGCAGATGTTAGCTATAAACCAGCCAACCGGCTACACGTAGCCTATTAATTAGGCTGCTTAGGCAGCTAACGCTGCGAATGTGCGTCTTTTAATCGATGTTGAAGGCCTATCGGCCAACGACTCGCATTAAACGCTGGAATCTTCGTTCGCTGTCACTTCTGTGTTGCTCAGTTAGGGGACAGTGTAACAGAGAACAGCGTTAAATGTGTCTTTGGCCCAGAAAGCAACCGGAGTGACACAACGGAAAGTAAGGCGAGACGGCGACCTGTTACCGCGGCGTCAGCTCTGGCACTGTGGAGTAAGACAACCAAGCTAGTGAAATAAAAATCACCAGAATGGAACAATCCATCATCTCTTCTGTGTTTTTTGGCTTTAAATAGACCGGTTACTGCTGAACAAAATACTGTGTAGCACTAGACAGGGACAACACCTAACCAAACACCAGGTGGAGAGGAAAGACCACACACAGGACACGAATCAGAGACAGGCAGACCAGAAGAGAGAAAAGACGATGAAAAAGCAGGGGCGGGTAGAGAGAGATGTCACCAAAACAGACATCAGACATAGCCCATCAGCAGCACCATCAAGTCCTGAAGAGCTGCACTCAAAGAAAGGCTGACCCAGCTCTGCCAGCCCCCGGCGGTCTGTGTTGCCTACCTGCACGCCGATCCCATCCGAGTGTCCACGGGTGGAAGTTACTGCACTGATGGAGAGAGACAGACACACACGACAAGGAGAGATGGGATGAACACGGTGGAGGCGGCAGGAACATGGTGGAAAATGAAAACAGGATGAATGCAAGCTGTTTTTTGTCCAGGCCCTGCCTGTCGCCTGATGGGGACGTCACCCGAAACAGAGAGACTGTATGATGTTGGGATGCACGCAGTCTACGTCTGACCTGCACGTCATGAGGGCCACAGAATCAATGAGAGGACTGACTGTTCTTCTGGACTTCGATAAATGCTCAGCTGACCTTGAAAATGATCTTAAACATAGTCGAGTGGAAATGAGGCGAACGCTGAAGAGGAAAAAAAAAAAAAAAAAAAGCAAAAGTGATGAATGGATGGGAAAGACTGAATGATGTTAAAAGGCAGGAGTGAGAGGCTCTGACAGGAAGTCAAGTCCAAAGGCAGAGCTCTGTCTCGTCACACAGCTGGAGGACAAGTCACACCATGCCCGTGCTCATGTTAACCTCACGCTAAACATGTTCGCGGCTTGTCAAAACTGCGGACTTCCCCGCGTCCCCACAAACAGCGAGCTTGTGACACAGATGCAAAGTGCTAAACCCCGACTGACTTATCAGGCTGGATAACTGAAAAGGTTCATCCGAACCGGACACCTGCTGAATCTTCGCTATCCTCTCCACCATCTTTGCTGCTGCTCGTGGAGCTTGGCACCGGGGATGCAGAGGCAGAAAGTCAAAATATTAAATTAACATGCAAGAACAGTCAGACCACACTGACTGATCAACAAGAAAAGTGAAGTAGTGAAATATTGCTAAAAGAACAGCAAACAGGTGTCATTTCAATATTTTTAATTATAAATTTCAGCTTTAAACGGCTTTCTCAGTGGTTTAATTATGTAGAGGGCAGATAATGTGAAACTGCCTGATACAAGCCAGGGGGGCACAGAAAGGGGAAACTGAATTGAACAGCATTGCATCCAGGAAATTAAAGACAACTGGGGTTTGTCCTGATGAGGGCAGATTCCTCAGCTCACCAAGGGTGACGAAGCAGAAGTCATGTGGACTCCTTGAGTCATGGGCCAAAGACCTCTTCCAGAAAGGGTGCACCCGAAGCAGGACTTCAACCACCCCCCCCCACTTACGTGCCACTGCCAACTGCAGTGGTGTCCAGGCTAGGTTCTTAGTCACTGTGCACCAAAGTAAAGCTAGGGGGCGCCAAACCTTCTGGGTGAAGTTTCCAAACACACGGGAGACTCCCACTCTGTTTGTAAGTAGGCCGCCCCATGCTGCCACTCGTTACATTCTGCCGTTATTTATTTCTTTATTAACTTCTTCATGGCGCCGCGGTGCTCCTGCATCTCTGGCCATCTGTCCACAGCGAGACACGGCCTGGCCGTCCTGTTCCGTGCGCCTGTGAGGGGAGCTGGCCGGCTGGAGCGGTATGAACCGAATGCCAATGCCTGCTGGCCCCCCCCCGGCAGAGTGGCTCAGCAGGAATGGGGGGTGGGGCCTTCTGTCGCCACGTTCCGCACCTTGACAAACTTATCATGGGTGGCGTGCGGCGGAGCACGGAGAGGCGGAGCGGACCGTGTGATGCCCGCCATGAGTTCGTCAAAGCGGAGGATGCCCTGTGGTCCAGCGCCTGCTCCTGGGTATTCCTTCTGGAATTTGCTCACGTCTCAAGCTCAGGGGGACAACACTTACTACTACTTAGAGTTAAAGCTGCTTCTCTAACCACCATGCCACTTGTTTCTCACAGATATTACTTTTCCCTGTTTGGTGAAAGTCTACAAACAGCCCCCCCACTCCCAGAACTCTACCTGCCTCATGGACGTACGTTGCCCGGCTATGTACCATAGGACTGTGCAGGCTTCCGGCTAGCCTGGGGAACATCGATAGCCTCTGCCACCTTGGACGGAGTCCGATTATCATACATGGAAAAACAGGTGCCTGAGTACGGCATTGTGCACAAATATACGTGTGGGACATGCAGACAGAATCACTAGTGAAACACAACAACAACACCGAAACGAACTAACAACACCGTGGGAAAGTCGACCCGGGACAACTGCCATCGACAAAGGGAGAATCCTACCGGGATGTCCCATGAGCCACTTGTGATGTGACATGGTCAGAACCATGCTCCTGTTTGTGCGGAGGGTGGCAAGGTAATGCCTCGAGCACCACCACCCCCACAGCCAGGGCATTATTCATCGAGTAAAAACCTTTCATTTTCTCGGTCCCCGGCGAGGCCGAGAGGATGAGGCAAGGTAGTCAGTCGCTCATTTTGTTAAACAAACAAAACAAATCACCCAGCACCTACGACAGTGTCAACAGGGAGGTAGCCAGGTGAGCCCAATTTTTCAGATTTATATAAGGAGCATTTGGACTTGAAAATGAATTAATTCCTCATCAGGGTCATTAATCTGGCTAATTTGCATAAATGATGAAAATTCTGGCATACAAGGAGGGCGTAGCTGATGCCAAACCAACACCTACTAATAACTGGGCGGACGCTTGGCAAACAAAACTCATCAAGGGCAAATACTGAAACACCGGGAGCAGAGACACAGACCTCAGGTACGTGAATTCATTTGTTCTCATCTCCGGTTCTGACCGGTTCTCAGGTACCTCACAGTGGCAGGTTAAATCCCAGACCCTGGGCAGACTTAAGCGAGGGTGACTGGGGGACACTCCTGAGGCAGAACCGCTGAGCCAAAAATTGCCGCGGCTGGAGAAGTGGAAATAAGAGAGACTTCCTCTTAAAAGATTGTTTGTTTGTGTGTGTGTGTGTGTGTGTGTGTGTGTGTGTGTGTGTGTGTGTGGGGGGGGGGGGGGGGGGGGGGTTTGGGGGTCCGAGGAAAAAAACAGCAAAAACGGGCACTGTCTG
>JAACJT020000034.1:4603324-4614381 GCA_009936485.2 Gymnarchus niloticus
CACACACACACACACACACACGAGTGTGGTTTCATCTACCACGCTAAATGGGGACTCAGCAGCGCTGAGTCCAGACGGTTTAACGTGCAATTGGCTGGGTGCTGCCTCTGTCCACACAGACTTCACCCCTATAGAATAAAGGTTCCTGCTCCTTCCAGGTACGCCCAGAACGCACGCACACACTCCCACGCAGAGCGGGCGACACTCACCTCGGGGCTGGCCGGCTCCGTCTGGGTCCACTTGTCTGCTTTCACAGGGGGTGGTCTCTGAGCCCCCCTGACTCTGTCCTGCACACAGGAAGGCAGTGAGTCAGGCAGCCATTACCGAGAGGAGACCCCTGCCCAAACGTGACCGCCCAATCCTGCCCCCCAAGTATTACAACGTTAAAATGTTAAATTAGCAGCCCTGAACTGCATGCTGGGAAATGTTCACACGCCCCACCCAAAAAGTACTTTGCTTTTTATTCTGGGTGACGTCGAGACTGAACTGTTAAGGCAAAAGCTGAGGCGAACATCATGGGACAATGGCATCATGGGTAATGGACAGGGTCCGAATTCACCATGTGGGGTTCTTGGCTGCATGGAAATCTGCTGAAAGTGTGCCAGTGCAGTGTAGAAGCATGCTTCCCACGCCATCTCCAAATTATCCACAGTGTGATTTCACCCATTCTTGGGCAGCACATAGGGAGGCATCGGTGTGGTTCTGACAGTCACTCTGGGGAGGAGACTCCTGCTAGTGCCCAACCTCAGCTGGGTGAAGAGCGTCCACCACCCAGGCCTACAGCTGTGGCCTTGACTGGGCATGGTGGTTCTAAGACGCTCGTGTGTAATAAAGAACATGCTAAGTAAAACACAGGACACGCATTCCATATGCTCTCCACGGAAGAGCACACCTCCTAAACTCTACATCTAATCGAACATCAAGGGTTCCAGCTAGGAGGGGTCTTGCAGGGTGGCGCTGTTGAGCAGAGCAGACTGCCAGAGGTAAAGACCAACTTTCACAACCTCTTGAGACCTTAAACCCTGAGAGGGATGAGGGAGCAGATGATGGACAGTGATACAAACAGGATAACTACAGAACTCCAAAATACTGAGTTTGTCTCTGCCCCACTTCAGCTCACACACAAAAGTTTCCTGCCATCACGTTCCTCCTTGCCCCTTGCTCTACACCAAGTTCCACCCCTGTGCCCATCCTCGCCAGCCCCCCCCATCCCCTTGAATCCCACCATTCTCCATCATCGTTTGCTTGTTCCCCTGGCTGCGGACCCTCCAGCTCCGTCCTGAGATTCTCGTGTTATTGCTCGGCGAATGTGCCAAGTCACGCTGGGTTTGTAAACCACAGGAACTGCCGTTATTTACTGAGCACTCTGACTCCAAAAGCTGCTTGGTTTAAGAGCCGCCCCCGCCATTACACAAGCACAGCGTCATGGCGCCTTGGTCACGTGTCGCTTTCGTGTCAAGACCGTATCTGCCTTAGAAAGAGCCCAGATGTTCCACTTCACAGACTCGTGCTTTGGCCAGGAGCCTCTCACTCTGCTGGGACGCTTTACGACACATATACACACACACACACACCCACACACACACCCACCCTCCCATCTCACCAGCTCAGCCTGCAGGGCCTGTATCAGCTCATCCTTGTCCTTCAACTGCAGCAGCAGATATGAGCTCTCGTCTCTCCCGGGGTCCTGCAGGGGTGGAGATCAAAGGGTTAATGAGTCTGGGGAAAAGTAAGAAGAGCACGGGGTGGTTCTGCATGCCACCAGTGGGGCGGCGCTCTGGGATGAAGGGGGTCTGGTAATAAAAGTGTGGCCGACAATCATTCTGCTGTGATTTAACTTTACTGACGATCCCTTATGCGCAGAAGGGAAGAACACCACAGAAGTATGGACCTCGGTGACTAACGGGCACCACTGCCCCGGTGACAGCACGCCTGGACAGCTGGGAGGAAGCAATGGTCATGTGATACAGCCACTTCACCAGTCACGCTGCACAGGCACACACCCACTTCCTACCCATTCACAAAGCTGGGTTTTCAGAGGAGGGTTAGGGACACAGCAGTAAAACAGCAGTGCTTGCCCTGGGACTCCAAACCACAGTACAGCGGTGGAGGTTTCCTAAGCAGTGATGGTCTGTGCCCTAACGAATCCTAGACAGGTTCTCCAGAGAAGGTGGCTTAGAACACCATTTTGTTTCTCTGAGGCACAGCATACTGGACCTCCCAGCCTGTGTTAGCATGATACCGTGCAGCCTGCCGGTGAATCCCAGCCGGCCCTCGCCAGCTGCGACGGTCAGTCCGTACTGCAGTCTGTGGCATGAACTCGTCTTGTCACGCTTGTCAAAAAGGTCACTTCCTAAACGAGGGCAGTGCACTAATGAGAATGTATGACCCCATCATATCCCGTTTCACAGGGAAGACCATCTTAATTAGAGAGCCACAGTGGGGACAAGTGAACAAGCCACCAAGTAGCAGCCCTGACCCTAGATCAGATCATGACCCCGCGTCACGGCACTGACCCCAGATCTGATCAGGGCCCAAGATCAAGCCACTGACCCCAAAACAGATTGGGCAGAACTGCACTACTGGTTCACGAGAAGAACCAGAAGTACTTCTGCTGCCTTCCGGTAAACAGCCTGCACACTTCAGGTTTGAGCGCTGTGTGAAAAATGAGCACGGCGGTTACTCACTGCATTACTGAGTCACCAGTTAAGCTGACCCACACCTGAAGAAAAGCCTGGGAGACCTATACACACACAGCTAAGTCTACACTCAATCTGACACCCTCGGAGGAGGACGTGACAGCAGTACCAGAGTTACTATGAAAGGTCGCTTCTGCAGCACAGAGCCTTAAAAGCTTTTTGCACAAAGTTATTAACCCTACCCCACTAGGCAGGCACGAAACCAATGGTTAGCAAGCATAGCTATCACAGAACACCGAAAAAGCAGAAGCCTCAGCACTACAGGAAGCCAATGAAGCAGCCAACAGGAAGTAGATTAAACCCCTTAGTGACTGACAGCAGGCCATAATCCCACCCACCATGCCTTATAAAGCCTCATTTCTCCATCGCTCGTTGGTACCTCTGACCAAAATGAGTTTTTTCCCCTAAAAATGATTTAGAGGACAAACGAAAAAAGCCAGTTTCCAATCCCCTGTCTCTCTGACACACGGGACTTTTGGGGCAAAAGGCACCTGAGGGATGTGTCAGAAACAACAACACACACACACACACACACACACACACACGCACACACACCAAGTGAGTAGGAACAAACACTCATGGGGTAAACAAGAACAAACAAACAAGAACAAACAGCAACAAGGGGTGTAAAACACATGAAACGTATAAGATGTTTACAACAAAGACTTTACTAAAGTGTGTATTAAGATTTTAAATGCTGTGTCACACGACTGTGCATACCTGCATGCAGGGTTTGGGGGGTGGGCTTGGTGATGAGAAAACCGGGATGGGGGAGCACACAAATGAAAAATGTTTGCCAACCGGTTGTTGTATTACACATAAATTCTAAGATTTCCCTGTGGCTGCTCGAGCCTTGGGGCACTGGCTAAACTGGTGCCAATAGACAGGGCTGTGCACAATAGAACTGCGTTTTAAACAGCATCACTGCATTTAAATCACCGTGTCCTAAACTCAGTGCTGCTATGTGCAGCCTTTCAACGCGCTGCCCGATCGGGGTCCTCTTAACGCGCTTTTATGAACAGGTGATGAGAGGAAGCAGCCTGACAGGAACAGCAGGACGGACGATCCCGTTCCCGCTTCCGATCTGTTCCCTGCGCAAAGCCGTGAGAGGCCAGCCACTCGCCCCCCCCGCCACGGCCGTACTCGCCACAGGAAATGCTTTCCACGGGCACTAATTATAAAAAGGCACGGATGACAAATGTTCGCCCAAGGAAGTTTATTCTCAAAGTAGGACGAGAACTGACACGGTTTCGTCTCAGGTGGGTTTCGGACTTATTTTTAAAACCGATTTTCTGGAGCGGCGGGACGAGTCCCACATACCCCTCCCACAAAGTCAAATATGTGGGGGTCTATTCTGAGCACAGCTCCCTGCAAGGGTACGGACAAGCGGGGCGGGGCCGTCACATGGGGCCACCGCGGGGCCCCCATGTAGGTCAGTAAAGAGGACAGACGCGGGCCCTCTTTCCTTCCAGCCTGCCAGCAGACCAGCCCACCCTGTGTCGCCTCGGAAACGCCTCCAACGCATTTGCGAGCCCCGCCCCCCCCACGTCCAATGGGGTCCCTGGAGGGTCGGAAGCGCAGCGCATGGCCGTCACGACGGGACAGTCCCACGCGTCTCGAAATAAAAGCCCTGACGAGTTTTGCGAAAGTTAACATCTGCTGACGGCGAGAGGCACAGCAAGGGGAGGAAGGGAGCTCACGGGAATCCGCCTCGGCGTCAGAACTCTCGGGTATCTCCACGGAGACCCACGGCGGGGTGGGTGTGAACCAAAACTAACACCCTGTGATCAGGAAGCTGGGGACAATGAGGAGAAAGGGCTGGTGGGAGGGCTGCCACGCCCTTCTCAACAGAGCTAAAGGAAACATTAGCACACAGCAGGTCAAGACAGACAGAAGGGAATGCTTACCTTGAAGGGAAGGGACTTATCACTGCAAGGGCTTATGGGTAATGAGTGAAGGCTGCTGGCAGGACTCGTCTCTGCACTCTGTAAAGAGAGATAAAACTTATCACAGGTATTATTGTTTGACAGAGCGACTCCTGTGCTGCAGATGTGTGTCGGGGCAGGAGGGCAAGGCAGGGGGACAAGGTGGGCCCCGTCGAGAGGCTCTCAAAACAGCGGCGTGCTGCAGAGGCGCCTTCATATTCACCTTGAGCCCAGGACCCATTCCACTCTCTCCGAGATGGTCTCCGAAGGTCGAAATCCATTCTCATACTCCACTGACGAAAGCGCCTTTTACTTTTTAAAGGAAAAGGGCAATTTGGCCGTACCTCGTTTAATTTATTTTCACTTGGGACCTGACCACTCCGATCTACGTCCGGGATGCATTTACCGACTTGTGTGGCCATAGCAATAGCACCCAAAAGTAGGGCTGAGAGGGGTTCAAGGATGAGCTCCATCACTCTACAAGCAGAGCATGACCTTTGACCCCTGGGCCCCGATCATGAATAGCAAGGCAGACTTGATAAACAGGCTTCTCCCGGTCCCACATCACTGTTACCATAGTGATGGTCTCAGGGCAGGGGGATTCTGGCCCAACTCCGGAAAGACACCCATATATGGAAGAATATAACGAAGGAAGAGGAAGAACAGCACACACAGTGCAAGGCCAGGGGTCAGCTGGACAACACTAAGAAAATGATTAAGTAATTTCAAGTCTTCATAGTTGATGACTTAGATGCAGTGATGGATGATGGGTAAATTTGCAAGTTAATGAGTTTATAGGGTCAGCAATGAGGACAAACAACGTCCTCTTTAATATTCATGAACTTCTGCTGGGTTTATTCCCAGGCCCTCCTGTTACGGCCTTTTAATTGCCGTTTAGGTTTGGGTTTAAGAGGGATTTGTTTGCCTGCGTGCGTCTGTCGGCGTGTGAAAGGCACAAAAATAACGCGAGGCAAATATTTTTAAAAATGTAACAGCCTGACATCTGCTGACGGCGTGAGAACGCCAAGCACGGTGACTAACCGGCCGGGTGCGCCGTTTGTTTACTGGGATAACTCGCCAGTTCGGGAGCAGCACAGACCTTCTGGCAGTAATGAAGATGTGGGGAGCGTGCCCTCTTCCTGAGCACAGCCCGGAACATTGAAGGCAGAAAAGCCTCTTCTCAAGATGAAAACGCACACCCTCAGAATGTGGGCCCACCGGGATTTCGGCCCAAATCCTTAAAAGCACACATCAGACTTTTTAACTACGAGTCCCGCAAATTGAGGTCGGCCTCCCTGATGGGAATCGCACGTTCCCTAAGGACTTGTCAGCCTGCGGGTCACTCGCACGCCCGCGAGTGACAGCGGAGGTTACAAAGCGGACGTCATCCTATGTCGTTATGCGTTGCACTCCGAGCACTACCCAGACCCCTCCTCTTCCTGCTTGTTTCCGGTTTACTGGCCAGATTTGTGGCCATTCTCCCTAAACCACGTGGATATCACTCGCTGAGCTAGATTGTGCGACTTGACAAACTTGAAGCACCTTCAGTACGTCATAAACAGGTCCCCACGCCCCAAATCCTCCAACCCCCCCGGCGATGCTCTCACTTCCTGCAGCAACTTCCGCAGGCGAAGTAGCAAGGTCTTGACCGCCGTGCAGTCTTGCAGCATGAGGCGCAGTGGCAGCCCCTCCAGGCCAGGCAGCTCGTCATCCCGGGGCAGGCAATAGTCGGGGGGCAGCAGCGAGTTGGGCCGGACTGGCTCTCTGAGAAAAAGGGTGCGTTAGCCATTGGGAAACCGGGCATAGACTAGACTGTGTGACAGAGAAACATCATGGTAACAACACACATTAGAACCGGAGGGTGATCGCATACCTTGAGAAAGGTGGTCACACGCCCAATAGAGAGAATGGGCAGGGAACGCGACCACGAGGAGGCAACTTAACACAAGATTGCTTTAAGCCTCTTGCGTGGCAAAGACTCAAACAGATAAAGACCCCAGAGCCTCAAATTCACCTGCCCTACATCGGCAGCCTCTATCGCCACGTGCCATAACAGAGAACGAGGTGTCACATTTCTGCATTGCAGTCCTGCCTCAACATGTGCCACCACCCTCAGGTCCCACCTGCCACGTGACGGTCCCCCCTCACCAGGCTCCAAACTCAGAGGTTGCCACCCAAATTCAACCGATTTAACTGCCGGGACATCATATCTGTGACTGAAGTCTCTAATATTCGGTTTGTTGAGGGTTTAACAACGACAGAGAAAAACGAAGGCACACAAATTTGCTCTCCAGTGCCAACTTGAGCAGATTAACCTTCTCAGTTTAAGGTTCTCAGAATTTCAACGTGACCCCAAATTCATTGACATTTGCCTTTTCGCTGCAGCTTACAGCCACCTAAAATAACGGAACTTCATTTACCCCAACGAGCTAAACGATGGTTTTTAACTGCTCTTCCATTTCCTTCCTATTTCAAGCCCTCACTACCTCCTCTGTCCCACTAAGGCGGCAGGGAAGAAAGTCAGACTACAGACTGATTTTTTCACATGACATTTAGCAACAAAAATACACGATTAAAGAATGCTTCCTCTCTTAACTAACCATCTCCGGTGAGGAAGTGTCCTAACTGGGAGAAGCGGAGATATCCAGCTTTGCTGGTTTTCGTTTCCACGTCCTAACGGCGCTCCGATGCCGTCCCCAGATAGCGCTAAGACATTTGGATCTCGCTGTTCATCAGAATACGGGGTTGCAGGGCGGTGAGGGACTGAGAGGATCTCAACGTCAGTGCCGTTGCTTCAGCCTGGCTTCTGCTCACATGGAAAGGACAGCAAAAAGCTGCTTCGCACCCAAACTAACGGCAGCGACCTCCCCTGGAAACAGAGAGTTACAGTAGAGGGGTACGTGGCTGACCTGAGGTCACAGGCGTAGCTCCGAAGGTCCTAAATGGGTCTGTTACTGCTTATTATGGCACACCGGTGACAAGCCCCAGTCACGTTCCGCTCCCACTGAGAGGTCCCTGGCACCGAAGTGATGCGAATTTCTATTCAGAATAGAGCAGACACGTATATCTACTTCCAGGGGCTTTCAAGGTCCAAATGAACTCAGAACATCCTCACGGGCAGACAGAGAACCCAAGAAGACTTTGAAGTTACGACACACTCATGCAGTAAAACGTGGCCTCGTGAAGAGCTGGATTTAGGCTTCTTCTCATCGGGAATAGTGTGACGTGCTGAATTTCCCATAATGTTATTTCCTGAAGAAATATTCAGTAATGACATCTAATATGCGATTTGTAAAATAATTTAAGAAGGGAGGAAAAATAACAGCCAATACCCAATGTTACTTTCACGTAAAAAAATGGGTACGGAAGCTGTCAAGAACAGAACTAGGAAGTTAAAATATGTATGCAGTTTTCATACGCAAGTACGATAAGAAAGGTTGTTTTACAGACATTTTATTTTGTATGCAAGGTAAATATATACTTCAGGGAAGGCAGGGCAGTCAGCCTTCAGCTGGGACATTTCAAAGGGGTATTTTGCAAAGACAGCTCTTTGCAAGACTCTATAAAACTGCACGCGTCCCCCAGAAAGGCGATCAAACCCAGATGTCATCGTCCCTGTCGCTGTCGAGCGCCGGGGTGTCCTTTACCTTCCCGGACCACGGTGTTTGCCTTCAGGCCCCACGTTCCCCGAGTGCAAGACGAGGAGATTTCACCTGGGCTCAAGGGTCCCCTCAACTGATCCCAGTCAGCCCATGCAGATCATGGTTTTGCCCATTTACGCGGTCCAGTATTTACTGGAGCATTTGGGTTAAGTGCGCCGCTCGGGGGCACGACAGCCGGCCGCTTTGTGGGACTTGAAAGAGAGCACTCGTAAGGGCTCCTCCATATTATTCATGACCGTTTGGAAGGACATCTTCGGAACATTCAAAGGGAATGCCGGACCTGTGTGAAAAGACATGCTGGAAAAGGACATGCCTGGGCTGGGAGCAGAGAGTGTGTGCTTCCACCAGAACAACATCTGGCCCAAATATATCATCAGAATGAGCTACACACGAACTGGACTGGTAATGAGCATCCTCAGTTGCGAAAGAGCTGGCAAAAGCTGAAACATGTTCCATTTACCTAGAAAACGGGGGGGAGCCTCCCTCAGATGTGATTTACACACGTGGTCTTATCAGTTGTTTAGAGGAGGCCCTCGCAAATGGAAGTTGTTTGATTAAAGCAAACATGCTCTTTTAAGTTCATGACAAAACATCTACTGGTCCCTTTAAAAGGGCATTAAAGTGGGCCATGCCTACCTATACCAGTGTGGAATTTACAAGTTAAATTAATAAACAAGCCAAGTGCAATAACAATGATCAATAACCACATTTTTATGACTGGGAACATTAATGTATGCCAGTTACCTCCATTATATTCATAATCCCACCTTCCTGATGCATCACACAACACCGACACCAGGCTCGATACGGCCTTAACTGGAGATCACGAGGTTGAGGGTGGAGGGAGGAGCTGGTCAAAAGAGGCGCCTACACACTGTAAGGGAGTGAGATGGTTATGAACGAGGCTTCGACAAGTCACCACGTAAAGCTGTGACAAACGAGGACACAAGGATCATGTCCAAGGATTCTGGAACAGTGCGCGGTAGAGCAGCTTGGACCCAGATCAACGCGCGTGAAACATAAATAAATAATGGACTGCATTAAAAGTACTGACTAAACCACTTCATTTGGGATACCATCCCAATATTACTGCTCAGTTTCTCTGACAGCCATAAACACCAACAGCTGCATGAACTTTGGTCTTTTAGCTGCCATCGAAAGTTGAAGTCTTGGTTTCAAGCCCAGCGTGCTTCAACACGAACACACCCCCAAGACGCCTTTCCACTTCACAGATTCTCAAGTCGCTATATTCACTTTACACATTGCCAGCCTTACCACACCCATATTATTTTACCACAGCAGTCACAACACAGGCCACGTTTCATACCGGTCAGGCTCTAGTTCCCACCAAACAGGACCGTCCCCATTAAGCACAGGTACACGTTTGACATTCCATTCCAAATTAACGTGTCCACCTAGGGTTCAGTGCACAGATACACCATCGTACGCACATCACAGCACGACACGTTTCAGCTCTGTTTGGTTCATGAGAACGGTAACATAATCCGTTATCACAGTAAAGGCCCGCTACTGAACTAAACGTCAAGTCGTTTGACTCCGCCCCGTCATTCAGATCCCTGCCAGCTGACAGAAAAGGGTAAACACGCCTGACGTCAGAACGCAACCTTGACAACAGCCGTGTCTGTTTGGCGATTTAAAGCCCTGTTCAGTGAAATACAGACATTCGTTTCAAGTCAGAAGCGAGGCACGCAGCAACATCGTCTGAACACATTCCCACACACCAACACAACGAAGAGGTTTCTATTTAACAAACGCCCATACTGAGATGGATCCGACCTGTGGATCACCCTTCAGAAGGGATGGCGCTGTGTGCCGGCATTCTGCCGACTGATGGATGGATTAATTATCAGTTTAACAGTTTGTGGAGACGGTGGGATTAATGGAATGGGGAAACCACCAGGTGAAACCATCTATTCAGAACTGAATTTAAACAGTCAGCTTATCAATAAGGATGTCCTCCATGTCCCCTTTTTGGGAGGTGCGGTTCAACCCCGTCAGAGTGGTGTTGAGTCTCCTATAGAGGCATCATTCCTGTGCTTTACTGCAGGCCAGAGTCCCGGTGAACATTCACTCTGCTTTCTCCATCTCGCACTCCCACTCCTTGCCTCATCTCGCTCGCTCCATCCGAACCCCCCCATCCCCCAACTTCCCTCTGTCATGCCCTGCCTCCACACCCCACCCGCCAACCAAATGATGACGGGGCACAGCAGCAAGTTCCTCCTCATGACAAACAGCCTTAAAAATCAGCCCAAAAATAGACTGGAAAATGGCCACCGTAGGCCAGAGGCTGACCACCGTGGCCGAGGGAAGCCAAGGCCTCGAGTCGATAACTTACCAGGAAGTGAGGAGTTCATTTTCCTCAACAGTTCATCTCCGGAGCTCCAGTAATGGTTCTTGCGTTTTTCTTACCTTCCTCTGGAAAACGTGTTCAGTCAATCTCTTTGTAACAAAACCATATCGACGGATGATTTGTTTAGAATCCAGCTGAGTTTTCCACCGAAGGAACTCTCAGTAATTACCTTTCTCAAAAATACGACGATGGGCTGTGATGGGGGGCTTCGAATTCAAGGCTACATTTCTAATGAAGACTCGCTGCCATCCGTAACCTACAGGCAGTAACCAATAATCAACAGACAGACATGGATGGGATTTAAAGCCTATGCAGCTGGCTATTTTTTCCCTCTCTTATTCAGACATACAGGAGGATCTAGGAGCAAAGACCCAGAGCTGTGAACAAACAGACAGACCAA
>JAACJT020000034.1:4614918-4640920 GCA_009936485.2 Gymnarchus niloticus
AGGGAACTGTCACAGAGCTCGAGGTCCCACCAGATCTCGGTGCAAAAGCTCAGGGAACTGTCACAGAGCTCGAGGTCCCACCAGATCTCGGTGCAAAAGCTGAGGGAACTGTCACAGAGCTCGAGGTCACAACAGATCTCGGTGCAAAAGCTCAGGGAACTGTCACAGAGCTCGAGGTCCCACCAGATCTCGGTGCAAAAGCTCAGGGAACTGTCACAGAGCTCGAGGTCGCAACAGATCTCGGTGCAAAAGCTCAGGGAACTGTCACAGAGCTCGAGGTCCCACCAGATCTCGGTGCAAAAGCTCAGGGAACTGTCACAGAGCTACAGATCATGACATACCAACATAGTCAGTCTGTCACCATCACCCCCATTGTGATCCAACAAACCAGGTGGAACCTCCAGAGTGTTGACTATGAATTCTGCCACCAGACAGGAACTACAGCAAAAACAGGGACCAAGCAGCTGTTCAGCACACAGTATAAAGAAAAAGCAGCCTGCAATTTATAGCACAAAAGCCCCTTTTTTGGCGCAGTGAGGAGGGGAGCAGAGCGGAGGGTGGCTGGTCAACCAGAGTCAGGGC
This sequence comes from Gymnarchus niloticus, assembly GCA_009936485.2. NCBI lineage: Eukaryota > Metazoa > Chordata > Actinopteri > Osteoglossiformes > Gymnarchidae > Gymnarchus > Gymnarchus niloticus. The sequence continues at coordinate 4,615,501 of JAACJT020000034.1, forward strand.
GGAGATGCTAGCAAGGTGCATTGGCTTTTAAATATCCAGTATGCTTGTAGGAACAAAGAAAAAAAAAGCAAGAAGGGCCAAACAGGCACAGCCTTCCTTGGTGTGCAGTTTAAATGTTTATCATGTATCCATTCAGACATCTTCTAACGGAATATCTTGGTCAGAGTCAGCTAGGGAACTCGATGGGTGTAAATTCAACAAAAAAAAAGCACAGATTAAATCAGAAACTCTAAATACTACAAAAACATGTGTGAAACAAGCACGGCAGGGCAGCCATGTTGGAAATTAAGTGCTATTAACTCTCATTTTTAAAACCCAGGGACGGGTGAACCGAATAAACAGTGTAACTTTCGGAGTCATACAGCACCGAGAGCGTTTCGCCGTGCAAATGAAAATATTTTTAACGCGGGAAACAGGAGGGGACAAGGAACCGTTCGCGCGGGTCAGATCAGAATTAGCCAAGAGGCCTCCGTAATTGTTCAACTTATTTCTGAAAGTGTGTTTTGTCCCTGAACTCCACTACAAATATATCTGCTAATACGAGCCGAGATGAACCATACTGACCTGTACCGTACAAAGACTGCCACTAGTCACCTGGTGTACATCCGACCGACGCTGCTGATTATAAACATTGATAAAGCGGTCACGGTCCTGTATGGATTCAAGGGCTCACTGAGAGGGTAAAAGCAGCATCATTTAAAGGGGATTCATGGCTGTGCTGTCAGCAGTAGGGAAGTGGTTAAATTAAAGCTCATCTGAAAGAACCTGGCTGAGGCAATAAACAGGCAAAAAGAAGAGAAAATAACAGCACATCAAGAAATATTAACAAAACCCTGGTCAACAAACTGTACTTATCAGCAAATGCCTCGCCGCTCTTAAAAACCTAAAATACTGCTGACGACTTTAGCGCAAAGTTGCTCTACGGAGCCTCTCTCAAGTGCGGTCCGGCCTGCTTCAAAGGCAACGCGTGACCGTATACGCATGGCGGTAGACCGTAACCGTGGTCAGCACCAGGCAGGCAAAGACCACAATGAAAAGCAGCACGGTCAAGACAACGATTCAACTGGGGCGACAGCTTGGGGGGAATGAAGGAAAATTATTTCCGCCTGTAATTTTCACACAGTGCATGTGATTCAGAAATCAAAATGGATTATTCAAGTGAACTTACCGCTACACTATAAAGCAAAATACCAGCTTCTCAGCAGTATGTCGTCCCCCCCCAGGAAAACCTAAATAAATAATTAAACCCCGGGAGAGCCAATGAGATGAACTGCGTGCAACCTGACAGAGGCACGCCTGAAATGAGCCGATAACGGTCCCCATCATATAAGCCCGGGTTTCAGAGCCACACGTCGCTGCCAAAGGTCCATATCAAAAGAACCAGTCGGGAACATTCTGCGTACAAACTCTGGGTCTGACGTCCCCGGCGAACGCAGTGACCGTGGTCAGACTGGAATTAAAATTCTGCTCATTTGTTTGCGATACACATGAACCTGCTCACCACCTACACCTTATTTTGTTCCGAAAAACAACCATTTACCGAACTACAATTTAGGTCCCGGCTAGACTGCTTCCCTTTATTTCTAAACTAATGCATCTCCTACACAATCAACCCCCCCCCCACGTAAAACGTCCCTCATTAAGGGACAGGGAAGACCTGGACTGCCTTTTAAAAGCATTTTATGCCTGAAGATGCAGAAATCCACAAATTAACACATTAGCTGCATGGGTTGAAGTCCACTCAGGCAAAATGTCACCAAATCCATCCAGGGAGAAGATCCATATAAAGTATGAGAGTGACTATGAAGAAACGGTGCATGCCTGTGAGTGGCAGGAACACACACAGCCAACAGTCCCTGAGAAAGCTCAACAGATCTAGAAACGGTATCCAGATTCCATGACCAGAAGAAAGCAACTTGTCTCGGTCTAGAGGATGTAAACAACCATGCTAATCCCATATTAATCCATTTTGCGACCATCAAACATGGTCCATAAAATGAACCGCTTGAGTAAACACTCAGCTGTAAAACTGATACAGGTATCACAGCTTTACTCAGGAAGTCACTTCCGGAAAAAAAACATTTTCCACAAGATCAAACACAGTAAACAGTGCAATAATTATTATATAACGAGACAGGGACATGTTATGTAGTCATCAGACCGCCATCTTGGGTGCCCAGCAGCTGGGACAAGCAGTAAAGTAGCTGCTAAACAGACACACGGGCAACAAAGCGTCATTAAAGGAACCGTCACTCTGACCCCACCGTGCACCGTCATGGTAACACTTCGCCAGACCCCCTGCTCTCCTCTGGATTAGTCGGTAGACCTCCAGGTGTTCAAACCTAAGGCCGGGAACGTGGTCACACATTCATCTTCTAGCACTTTCAAACTGAAAACATTACAAGTGATAAACTTCGCAGCTTCAAAAAAAAAAAAAAGGAAAAAAAAAGCCAATTACCTTCTGCAGAGTAATGAGTCTCATTACTTTAGAACGCGGACAGAAAATGATTAGTTCTGCTGAAAGCAGAACGTTTCCATAAAACTCTGCATTTTGTGAACGTGCAAACCCCTACAATAATTACACGTAGTAAAATTAATTTCCTCTGCCTAAAAACATTATCCAGAACAATAATAAAGAAGAATAAATCCTGACCAAGAAGGTAGCCGTGTTGTTGCAAAAGATGAGGGGTGGGTAAAGCACTAGTGAGATTGGACCCCCCTTCCGCAGTTACTCCCCAGTGGTGACGCTTAACAAAGCTCACAAACAAACAAGCAAACACTTTGTTGTTTTCCCATTACAAAAAAAAAAAAAAAAAAAAAAAAGAGAAAACAATTAAGTGGCATTTGTCTTTGGGGAAAAAAAAAAAAGCATGCGGTCAAGAAATCTGAGCTACAGTAGAAGTCAGCAAATCCTTTAGATATAACGCCTCAGTGGAGACAGGATCTCTTTAAAAACAACATCAATAAGAAAATTTGCCTGGCTTACGGCTGATTAGCCTTGACCAGCACAGGCTGCCTGCATTCAGCAAAGCCCAGGATCCTTTTATGTAATACACAGTAAATGGTGAGGCGTCGGGGGGCGCTCACAGCCGGTGGACTTTTCATTATTCATGGGGCCCGAAGTCGACGGAAATTTAACGGATGAAAAAACTCCAAACTTCGGAGATTTGAGAAGCGGAGGAGAGCAGATGAAGACAGGAATCATCAAAAGATCCACCACATGACTTCAAAGTGCATCTTTTTCCTGCAACAGCTGTTTGCTACAAGTGCTTATATGCAGATTTAATATTATTCAATTAGCTGCATTTTTTCCCCCCCCATTTACTGCAGCGGAAATGAAACTTGTACAAAGAAATACGTGTTGAAGGAAGTCGTTTATGTTCCTAGCATCTGTGTAACCAAGCATGCATGTATGTAACCTGTATTGTCTTGATGGGTTGTGTATTTTTTGTTGAATCGTGCAGTGTCCTTGAGTGTATGAAAGGGGCTATATTTAAAAAAAAACATCTACTCATAATAGTTAATCATACATCCTCTGACGCACTAACTTGGACACATCATTAGCATTGTTTCCTGGAGTCAATGGGTGTTTCGGGTCTTACAATAGACACCCTCTTCCAGGCAACCCCACTGAGGTTGATCAAGCCTCGGCCTGTGTCCAAGTGGCATTTTGTGGCCCCCGCACATCACCCCTTTTCAGCCAGATCCATCTCGATGCCCTCTCTGAAACCTCCACGCTGTTGTTGATGGCCCTTCTCTTGCTCTCACCCGTGATGGCCAGCATTCCGTAGGCCTCGCTAAAGGTATGACCTGCGAACCCTTGGCAACCCACTTCCACCGGCATACACCTGGTTCTCCACCAATTCTTGCGGCAAGTCTCCAGCAGTTCCTGGTACTTTCCCTTCTTCCTCTCCTGTGCCTCTTCCATCCTCTCCTCCCAAGGCACAGTAAGCTCCAGGAGAATAAGCTGTTTTGTAGCCTCGGAGACCAGGTCGATATCAGGTCTCAGAGTGGACTGGGTGACGTGTGCTGGAATTCTTCACTAAAATGAATATATGACCTGCGAGCCCCCCAGCAACATTTTGTATCGGGGTACTCGGTCTGCCTATCCTCTTGGATAGGGGAGTTCCATGAGGGTCTTCTATAAAGATTTCTCCACCATACATAGAGGGACACGATGACATCATCAGCTGGAGGAATCGCAGAGTCACGACATTATCAAAACACACCGTTCAGACGAGTGGGGAAAAAATGCATTTAAGGAGAAAAAGCTAATCATTTAAGGCAGCACATTCTGGCGACTGCGGGGGCTTCGATTAGTGAACGGGGTCACAGAATCGCAGGGTGGTGGGTTAGCTTCAGTCTCAGAATAGAAAGACGTAATAATAATAATAAAAAAAAAACTACAGTAACTCCCATGTGGTCAGCCGGAGGAATCGGAAGCCGCGTCTTGAATCTGAAGCTGTCTTTTATCCGTGACAAGCGGCTGGATCGATTTCTCAGCCGGGCTGTTCGGATTCAGACAGTGAATCGTGTTTTATAATTACTTTATCGGGAGGTCTAATGAACTGCTGGAGAAGATCTACTCTTTACATTCGCACCTTCACAATATAGCTGAATAGGTTAGAATGGAGGGCAATTGCACTCGTTTCATGAGTATGAGACGCATAATTAACGTCTCTAGAGAAAGGCGACGTCAGGCGCGACACGATTACGGGAGGCGGTTTGAAAACAGACAGCTTACACTTACACAGAGCTTCAAATGAGAAGCGTTAGAAGTCTCTCTACATTGAAACATGCACTCAAAACTAAAAGCACAGCAGAAGCCCAATGTTATCAGGGCAGATATAAACACCGCCTTCAAACGTTACCTCAGCAAGACAAGAGCAAAACGAAAACTCGGTAAACCCCCCAAAATGTGAGAAACGACATGTCTGCTCTCTGAACAAACGCACAAAAAGGTCTCACTTGTCCTGTATATCGATACCTACAGCAACACATCCGAATGTCTGCTAGCTGCTAGGCGTTCAGACCCACTACGTTCCTGTCATTTTCTAAGAACACTTTTAGTACAAAAAAAAGCATTTTCACAACGCTGCTGTTCTGTGGTCACGTTCCCACGGACAATCATGAGGAAAGCAAAGGGAAAGAGGTGGGCTGTAAGCTAGGTGCAGCTCTGCCTAAAGGAGGATTTACCTGTGAAGAGGCTCCGCCCCTTTGGACTCCTTGCCGAGAACCTTGTCTGTCGTAGGATCCATGGGAGAGTGGAGGAGGGCCAAGCATGAAGCTAGGGACTGGCTGGAGTCCTCACGGGACACTGGAAAAAGAACGACAAGCCAGTACATTATTCAGGACAGCAGGGGCACAGTGGTTAAAAGCTGCAATTTTAAACCAGTAAGTTTTAAATGTCTCCTCAAATAACAGCACTAACCAAGTATAAAGAATAAAATCCACTCAAGTCCTAAACTTTTACTCAGATTATTCAGCTGGGCATCTAACCTCCAACCTCAACTCCACTTGGATTACATAGAAGAGAGACTAACCCTAAACCTCTACTCAGATTTGACAGCATGGGGTCTATCTTCTTTAATAGAGGTACCTTGTTCCAAGGTACAACAGCAGATCCCAACTGAGCTTTGTACTTTGAATCCACAGGTCCTGCGCCATCACAAATTTCAAAATACACATGCTTGTTTTACGTATGGACCTACAGCAATTCAGAGCAGTAGGGCAGTTCGTATCAGAAGTATATTAAACCATAGCAAACACGTCTGTGTTCAGATTAAGGTTGCCATTAGGAACTGTTCACCAATAAGGGACAGAGGGAGGCGGGCTCTTCTGGACTGAATTTTAAAAACACAACATATGAATCACATGCTGAAAGGTAAGGAATCCACTGGTGGAAACTCCATGAGCTAAAAGCCAATCAACATTCAAGATCCAAATCCTCCTGTGCAGATATATGAATTCTCTGAAATGCGGCAGTTGTAAAAGTGTCAGTGATGTTGCTACCTGGGCCATGAACCCAGCGTAGCGACGCAAGTTAAACACTCAAGGTCCTCAACAATTCATACGCAGAAATCCCCCAAACGTACAACCTAACACAAAGATTAATTGCTACAGGGAAAAAAAAAAAAAAAAAAAAAGAGGGTCACAACACTTTTGTTTCTGTGTTGTATTATGCGTTTGTGAACAAAGAAACTCTTTTTAGGAATAATAACATTTTTATGAATATTTCCATTCCCAAACCCTACAGTGTTTACAGTTAATAAATCAAAGGGGCGATTCCTCTCGTGTTTTGTCGGCTCACAAATGTTCACTTGAGAGCTTAACAGACTGACATCTATTCCACCTCAGAAGAGAGACACACAGACGATATTACTCAGCGACTGGATTTAAAAAAACCCTTTTATCTACATCAACAAATTATCCAAATTAAACACAACACTGAAAACTGACGACAGAGTTCCTCTGTTTCTATTTCTGGGAGACGAAAATATACATTACCCTTGAGAGGTGTACATTGTTTGGTTTCTGTATCACACAGGACAAAAGAAACAAACACACACACACACACACACACACACACACACACTGCAATGCCTAAAAATCTGCAGCATACTCTGAGCTGTGAACACACTGGTGGGGGGTGTCCGGCACTTGGGGGCACATACCCTCCCAGTGCCTCCCGCCCACAGCCAATGAATAATCATCACAAGCTGGAATGGAGTCAACAGATGCCCGAGTATCCTGGGACCAATTGTCCCCTTCCTTTTGTAATTAAGCTGCCTCGTCTACATGCATATATCTCTTTAAATTCATCACAGAGCATCTCCCTGAGAAAAGTCAGAGCCGATCTAATTAAGGCCAAAACAGCTGCCACCGTTAATGGTGACCAACCAGGTGGCCCATCACATGCGGCCGGGAGCGAGTTTATCGTGCGTCCCCGCATCGTGCGGACAAATCACCCTGTGGCATTTCAAAAGTGAGCCCAACACTCGGAAGCAGCGGCCTCCTCAGATTAAGATCCAATAACTGGTAATAACGACACTCGGCTGGCCGCGTCGCCATACCTGCCACGAAGAATCAAAGCCAGCGGGTGTAATTATACCTTAAAAGGCAAGGGAGGCACATTAGCAGCAATCGGGGATACAATTGTAAAGAGGGGCTTGAGGGCTAGCTGTGCCGTGTCTCATTTCCCCCGCTCTTCTAGCCAAAGTCTTGACCCGGATCTCATTGACGTTCGGCACAACACGGAGACACGACGGACACGTCTACCGGCCGGCTCCTACCGCGATGCTGCCGCTGGTCGTCTGACAGGTCCAGGTCCAACATCAGGTCATCCTCGTCCAGCTCAGAGGAGCCCAGGTTATTCAGAACATCCTTGGGATAGATTGGGGGGGGGGGGGGAGACAGGAGACATACGACACAGCAGTCAAGCGAAGCTGTGGGACAAACTGTGGGATACGCAACCCCAGCATGGCACCAAGGTGATACAAAGACTAAGGTGTTTGTGGAGAGGAAATGGAATCATGTAGTAGATATTATATGAGGTATTCCTGTGGCATGAGAAGATCAAGGACATTGACAGCACACATCAAATATTCGATTTGCAGGGCGAGGAAAGAAAAAAAAAAAAACTAATAAAAATACAGAATTTAGGGAGCATTCAGCCTGCGGCCCTCATCACTTCCCTCATCACTGCTATGTCCTGTGAAGATAAATAATCTGCAATCTTCCCTGTTAAATGAAAAATAAACTCAAAATTTCAGACAAGCGCTGCTTATGAAACAAGAAACCGAAGTATCCCTCACACGGTTTGGGATTAATGTGCATGACAAAAGACAAATCAATTGGTTTTGGACAAACTGTGTCCAAACTGAGTGAACTTACCTTTAAAATAAACCTGACAGTGAGTCTGCATGCTGAATTACTATAAATGATAAACAGTCCAGTTCAATTACAGAAACACCAGCCAGTTTTAACGTGTGATCACTTTGTGGTCCGGCTTTCGGACAAAGGATTTGCTGAGAGCGAATACTGCAATTAAGGATCTCAAAGGAAAAAACAGCTAATTCTCTTATCATCAGCACATCCCTGTAATGCATATACTGATAGACTGGATATTTTAAAATTGTACTCATTGTCATTTAAAGACTAAACCAGTCTAACATGCTTCATAGTTTACGGGTGTCGAAAAGGCTTTTTAAATTCACACAGGGTTTCAAAAACCAAAACCGTTTTTAGTTTTGCAATAACTTTTTTTGCTCCTGGCCCGATTTTCATCATTTTTGGCAGAAATACACCTTAAGAAAATTTAACAAAAAGTCTACTGCCCAGCACACCTGTTTTATGTACCCCTACTGTAACTGCAAAAATCACACAGCAAAGTCAGGCAGCAGTCAAGTCAAAAACGCTGGCAAAACAGTTAAAGTGTTCGCAGTTTCATCCATTAGCTTTCACACAGGCCCACGATCGTTCAGCAGAAAATGACCAAAATCAGCTCGGAAATTTATTGAAAAAAATCAGAAGGGTTTAGTTTTTCTGAAGCAGTGTATATTATTTTTATTAAAAGTCACCGTTTCAATTTAAATAAGTAAATACGGTACTGAAGAGCCAAATAACTTAATTTCGTTGTACTCGTTACAATGACAATAAAGATATTCTGATATTCAACGGTCTGGTCTAGGCTCAGCAAAGTTATGCAGCAATAAAATGAAATCAGCTGAGTACCTGAATCTACTGAATGGCCAGGTTATCCCATCAATAGATTTTTTCCTCCTTGACGGCACGGGATATATTCCAGGACAAAAATGTCAAGATTCTTGGGGCTCAGATTGTGAAAGAGTGGTTCAGAGAGCATGAAGAATCATTTTCACACATGAACTGGCCACCACAGAGTCCTGACCTTAACCCCACTGAATGTCTTTGGGATGTGGTAGAGAAGACTTTATGGAGTGGTTTGATTCTCCTGTTGTCAATACAAGATTTGATTAAAAATGAATGCAAATCTAGGATGAAAAAATGTCAAGACATTGCATAAGCTCATACAAACAATGCCATGACAAATGCTCCTTAATCAGAGCTAAAGATGGTCAAATGAAAGACTGAAGTGTGCGACTGGCTTTTTTTTTTTGGCTAGGCAGTGTATATTGTTTTTAATAAAAATAATATACACTGCTTCAAAAAAAAACTAAACCCTTTTGATTTCTTTCAATAAATTTGTTGATTCTGAGCTGATTTTGGTCATTTTGGATGGATTAAGGATTTTATTGTTCCGAAAATTTCTCTATAAAATACATAATAGCGGTAAGCTGCTGAAGTCTACACAGAGTTTTACGCAGGGCAGCTGCTCACAAACACTTAAATGACGTGCCTTAAAAATCCCGGAGAACTGAAAAGCTTCCCCATCAATAAACCACTGACTCGCTCCAGGCAGCTTACTTGAAGACTTCTGCTGCCATCACGTGGTTCATGCGTGGAATTACAACCCTTCAGAGAGTAAGCGGTGTTTTAAGCATCACGAAAAATCCCTCGGTTTAGCCTCTGCTCGATGCAGTACATTCGAAGCTATTTGTGTCTCAAAGTGAGACTGAAGTGCGTCAGAAATCCCGTGATGCAGCCCCACACTTGCTGAAACAAGATCAGATGCTACAAAGGTAACGAATAATACTCATGAACATAAACTACATAGGGAACCAGATGTCCTTCAAGACAGAGCAGGAATCTTCCTTCACTAGTCTGCCTCACAACAAGCAGCTACAGAACAAACCCACTATACTGTGAAGAGAATAACAGTTACTGTGTGTCAGCAGGTAACAGAGTAGTTTAGCAACCAGTCTGATTGCCAAAAGGCAACAGGTTCCAAGGGAAGGGGGGCAGTAGGATCTGCAATGGCGTAGATAGAACATTTCCAATGGACTGCTATTGATCACATGACAGCGCTTTCGATGTCTTCATACAACACAAACAACCTGGACTGTAGACTATGAGTGAGGAAATAAAGACGGCTTCTCTAGGGCCAGAGTTCAGGCAGCCAGTGTCAGGACGATTCTTTTACAGGCCTGCATGAATATTACCTGCTAGCAAAGAATCCCCCCAGGCAGTTACTAATGCAACCAGACTCCCCCCACCTCCCATGCTTCTGAAGCCAGCCTGAATGGCTGGGTGTCACGGCAACAGTAGTGGATACCAAATGGCAGTGCCATCTTACGCTGCAGACTGAGTCTGCGCTGCAGTCTTTGAAGAAAAATGTGCGTTTTAATCTTTGTGTTATGTTAAAACTACTACTCAGTGAGGAGGAGCCATCTGAAAGCCACATTTTTACTAAATGTAGAAGAGGGTGACAGAGCCACACCCTGTCTTATTCTTAGACCTGACAAACTACAAGCAGCATCACATCTTCTGGAGATATTATTTCTGAGTAGATGGAAGCTCGTTTGAGTCGTGCGGCTGCCAGCAGGGGGCGCGGTCATCAAGAGATCGGCTTCAGAAAACTGAACTGTGTGACCAGTACTGCTAAAACTTCCAGCCACAAAACAAAAAAGAGCTAAAAAGATAATCTATGCAAGTCACATCTGACAGAGTCATCCATTCAGCTAAGAAATGCAAATGTATTAAAAATAGTGCAGACCAGGCAGTGACATATGGAGCTTGAAGCACAGAATGCCGAACAGGAAAGTCAACACCTTCATCAGTTGGGAGGGGCTTCAACCTAACGAGGCAGGGGAAAGAATCATTCACAGAGCTGGCATGTGGGCAGCCCTCAGATCTGGCTACAGATCCACCCATCACTCACTGGTGGCTGTTCTTGTAGACAGTCAAGCTCCAAGGGATTGAGCAGCATAACAGGTATTGTTGAGACAACAAGATCAAGAACAGGAACAACAACGTTCTTCAGTTACCCTGAGTAAAGGATCTCCACTCTGCCCGAGTGGTTATTCAGTGCTTCTCCAACCTCGGTCTCCATCAAAACACACTCCTTTATTGTTCCCTAAAAAGCTCCCATCTGGGAGACCACACCAGGCTTTCCTTTGGTCTTTAAGTCAAGCTGGAGCTTTCTTGCCCTAAAATAACCTCTTTTTTTTTTGTGAGACCGTCTTCAGGACGCAGCAAACAAGCTGGAATTGAACATTAAGGGAGCGTGTGAACTCCTCAATGCCTCATTAGGCCTAAATAGCACCTTTATATGGCACAGCTGTGTGTGCCTGAAGCAACCGATCAGATGGAGTGAAGCCTTTATGACCCCCTGCATAAAACCACAGATGTGGGAACACAGTGGCGAGTGGATAAATGTAATAATAAATAAACATTAAAGCTGTAAAAAAAAAAAAAAAAAAAAAAAAAAAAAAAGCCCACACAAGATGACACCTGCCCCCTGCTGGACACTTGGTGTATGAAAGGCAGTGAACAGGCTTTTGCGCAAGCTTGCATCAAACAGAGGCTTTTGCCTGCTTTTCTGAGGAGGCACGCTTGGTCGGTCCTGACATCAACTGCACTTACACACAGCACGGTCCAGGTGATCAGATCTCAGCCTGTGCACAGCCACACTTTAATCAAGTTTTCCCTCGGGAAAGTGAGATTTTGTCACGGCTGGTCAACTTCTCTCACGCCAATCTGAAACACTTACTCATCAAATATTAACACACCACCTCGGAGGCCTTCGCAGCCGTGCTGCATCTCATTCTGTATTTTGCATTGGCCTGTTATAGTTTGATCGGCGTCCTTTCTGGGATGTGGAGGATTACCCCACAGAACCTTAAGTGTAAACCGGTCACAGTTCGTAACCTCTGAGCTGCATCTTCAGAGCTACAAGCTGAGGGCCACGTAGCACCCAGAGACATCCTCTGATGAACCAAGTGGCATATTGTTCAGTAGGAGAGAGATCTGAGCCCCTGTTCTGGAATGTCATGGATTTGAATTGAAACAGAAGATCGGCAGAGTAAGAAGTTCACTACTGGGTCCTTGAGCGAGGCCCTTAATCCCACCTGCTTCTGGGATACTGGCTGATCCTGATTGTGGCCCCTAAACTCACCTCACTTGTGCATCACTTTGGACAAAAGCATCTTCCAAAACAATAAATGTCAAGGTAACTGGCCTAGTGATAAATCTGGAACCTACTAGAACTCTGACCCCTCAATGTCCTATAGTCTACTCTCATACTCTAGTTATACTATTTTCTGTGTACTGAGAAATTCAGACACAAATCATCAGCCAGATCAGCTCCTAAATACACAAATTTATTGCAGTTACTGTTCAGAATGCCACTGATCTCAGACCACCAATGGAAAACCAAAGAGGAAGGCTGGATGTGGTAGCAGGACTGTATCACGATTTATGGTTTTGAACATGACTGTAGTGCCATCAGCCTGTAACGGTGATTTATTAAATACAACCATTATCCAGACCACCATTTAAACCACCATTATCCAGCCTGCTGCTCGGCAGGACACCTTCGGGTGACTCAGCTCTCCGCGGGTTTCTCCATCATGTTTCTACACCCTCCGTCGGTGAGGGGCAGAAACCCCAGGTGGTTTTTTTTTTTTCTGAGTATGGTCACGGTAATGTTAGTTCCCGGATGCTCTTGAGGACTGGCCCACAGATTATCCACTCGACAGGTAAGCATTCACCAACTGGCTGATCAGCAAGCCAATGAATCCGACCTTCAGATAAGCCTTTAAGTGTGTAATTAGCCACAATTCATACTGCTAGGTCTCCTTAAAGTAGTCATGCCTGTTAAATGGCTCTCGTACTCGATGGGGATGGATCCGAAACATCGCCTATTTTAATATAAATTCCGCTTCATACGTTCACAACATTTCTTAACTGGTAAATTTACCGCCAATGTCTTTGTGTTCACCGGCTATGGCTGGTAAAATATACGAGCATATACCGTCCAGTTCCGTACTAATCCTGAGGTCTCCCTCACAGGAGGCTTCGAGCTCTACTGTTAAAGAAAGTGCCGCCCGGAGCAACAAATCCGGAAAATATTCTATTAACAGTTCCCTTCAGGCTGATGACCATCATTTTCTAAGATTTATTAAATGCTCCAGTCGCCCCCCGTATGATTTAAACTGTGTCAGGTAGTCCTTTATTAAAAAAATAAATGATGAGCCTGTTTAGCTGTGTCGTAAATTAGACTCATCAATAATAAAGATTTTATAAACAAAAAGGAAGAACAAATTAAATATCTGCATTAAGAGTACTCACTGTGACACAACGTAATTAGATTTTAGTTAATAATGCATCGTTAAAGACTAATTACCTGACAGTATTCTGGGAAAATGGCTAAATGGCATCATGAAATGAAACATCGACAGAAATTTATATAAAAAAAGTCATGCTAAGGTTAACTGAAACAGAAAAAAAAAAAAAAAAAAAAAAAACGTGTTTTAAGACAAGACAGACATTCAAAACACAAGAGACGATTAGGGCCTGTTTTAGAAAACAGCTTGTCAAGAATGGCACTGAATGAGTTCTGAGAAGAACGCAAATTTGTGGGTTAACCTGAACCTAAGCAAGCCTAATCAGCACTCATTCCATTTCTCTTCATTATCCCTCATTAGTTAATTAGCTGCTGTGCAGCCATCCGCCATTTCAATTTTCAGTGAAGATGCCAGTAGTGTGGGTTTGTGTTTTGCTGCTCAGCCATAACCTTTGCACCAGTTTCTCTAAGTTACCATCGTTGGACCTTTCCCTTGAGTCAGCCAAACATCTTTGTGCGGGTCTAACAGCATTGTCCCAGTGGGCTCTGCCCTGGGGGAACAATGGATGACGGGCGGCTGACATACCTAGGCTGGTATACACCCCCCACACCACCCTGAACAGAAATGCCAGCGCATGACCCAACCTACAGCGGGGCTATGGTGCTTCAAAGAACCAGGACAATTCGGATGCAGATTTATTAGAAGCCCGAAGGGCAAGAACAGGACTGACACCTGCTCAAGTAAAAATACCCAATTAGCTATAAAACCGAGCAAAGGGAATGTCGATATCTCCAAACAGTTATGGCAAGATCCGGCAAAATAAATAGACAGGAAGCACTCTAACTGTACAGGTAAACAATGACTCACAAAGAGCCTTTTGTGTTGCAGAATCACAAGCCAAATGCAGACAGATGGCATCTGAACTCACTGTTTAGTCCGCAGGGTAGTAATCACGTTTCAAGAGCCCGTCACACCTTTTAATCCATATTGTCACACAAACGGTGGCAGGATCACTGTTCTTTGTTAAGGAGAGATATGTTAGGAGCTCCTTCGGAAGCCACCAGCCTTCCTGATCACAGTTTACTTGCCGTCACATCGGCCATTTGTACAGGATCACAGCCCTCCTCCGAAGTCGAGACGACTTTGGTGAAAACCCTGAGCCAGCTGTGCTCCAGGATGGCAGACCTAAAAAGTCCAGTGATATGTGCACAAGAAGGGAGTCGTATGCATAAAGTGAACCTCAGTCCGAAAACGTGGCCCCTCAGCATTATGGTACATACAGGATTACTAAGCATTCATTTCTCCATTTATTCATGGAGTCGAGCTATACATACGGCAAATTGTGCATGGTGACCATGACTATAAACACAGAAACACCAGCAGGATGAAGAAGGAAACAGAAGGGAGGGGCTACTTAGAAGGGCTTGCTGAGAAGGAGCCTCGAGTCTGGAAGAGGAAACCCCGGGATCACCGGGATTGAGCCTCAAGGTCATAAAAAGCTTGAGCCACTCAGGAGTTTAAGCATCACCATCTTGTTCAGCTTCAGGGAATGCTGTTTTGTGAAGGACAATCTAGATACTAATAAGCCTATCAGGGGAAATTTGTCATTTTAAATGATTCCAGAATCATTTAAACTGTGGAAATGAGGCAGACAGCTTTCTGGTCATGGGTGACTTTGTACATATATAGAAAAGAAAAACCCAGTATAAAGAAGATATGGACACCAATTCTCTGATCAATTATGTTTGTTTTCTTACATGTTTTTTTAGTATAAAATATAATAGTTAATTGATCATTATCACCACAGCCATTTCAAGTTTTTTTGGATAATTGGTTTGTGTCAAGCATCTCAGCTTAAATCTCATTTAACACGGACCTGAAATCAGTTTATGCAGGATTCACCCAAGTGGCTTCTGGTGACTGCTCCACTGTATTATTTTAATTCACTCTTCAGTTTTCCACATCATTTGCTTGGCGGACTCATATCAAAGTGAGAAATTTGGCCCATATCCTATATAACTGGGGGTCCGTGATTCCCCTACAGACCCCCTGAAGCTTGTGTGCATTCTGTTTAATTGTCTGTGTCCAATCATGGTCCGTCTGAAATCCGGTTCCTTAACTACTGTTAAATAATGAAGTAAGACAGTTGTGGTTTTTTTCCCCTCATTTTCTTTCAAAATCAACTACTTTGTGACGGAACAAGTTGTGTAATTAGCTCTTTCGTAGCCTTTTCTGTTTTCGTCCCCCATCAGACAGCTGAGCAGAAAGGGAATGGAGAAGACCGGTGCAGAAGCACCGGTGGGAGGAGCCAGACCGGACCAGCCGCTCCCTGCTGCATGAGTATGTGGGCCCGGCCTGCAGTAACCCTGAGTGGATCGGTCAGGTTCATTCGATACTGGAACTAGCACAGGTGACCGGATCACAGGCTCAGCTGCTGAGGGTGGCATATAACAGGGGCTATAGTGGAGGAGGTAACTAGCTGGTGTATAAATGGGCAGAATGTCAGATGTGGGCCACACCATCAGTGAGCAATAATGTGACAGAAAGGTAACAATAGGAAACCTACCAGGCTGCCTAGTTTGGAAGAGGATGACGAGGTTCTGTGCTGGAGCAGGGCCTTGCCCTCGGAAAAGTGAGGCTCCCTGAGGTTCAGGTGCAGCCGTGGCCCCCCGGGTCCTCCAGCCCCCTCTGATGCCGAGCGTAGACGCCTCTCCAAGCGTTTCACCTCACGGTGGGGGCTGGCACTGCTGCACACCGACACTAGGGGGAGACAGAGAGCAAGACAAAGCCACAAACTCCACTATCAGTTCACAAACTCAGGGGCGTATACAGTTCAGTTCAGTTAATTTTTACACATGTATCTATTGATATATTTTAAAAATATTTTGAATATTTTGTATATGGCTTACTTCCCACCATGGCTTCCCCAAACTGCTTTACAACACAATACCCTTCCAGCAAGTTTCAAACAAAAATAAGCCAAAGAGCTGACCTTGTGTTCAAACATCCTTCTGGGAAGCTTGGTTTGATTTCAACACGGTCCAAAAGAGACCACATCTCAAATTTTTAGTCACATTCTTTACGGTGTCCCACATCATATTTAAGGCTTTTGAAATCTCTGGTTCTGCCTACACACATTTACTAGGCAAGGCAGAAATGGAGAAATCCTACACTGCCCAGTGCTTCTGCTTACATCCAATCAGAATCATCCATCCAATTTCAAAATGCTATTATTCTAGTCCTCAGCTTCTCACAGGTATCCATCTAAAGTCATCACCCTGTAATGGTGGCCCTTAAAACAGATTCTCAACCTCCAGAGTGAAATTCTCTGCGACCTGCGATAGCCTGGCATGCCATCCATGGTGCACCCCAGCCTTGTGGCTCAAGGTCAGGTTGCAGTATAATTGCAGGAAGAGCTACATCCTGACACAAACAGCGTTTCCCAGCCCAGAGAATGGACATCTGCCAGGAAAGGCTTTCCAGATGGGAATGCTGCCCGCTCCAAATAGGATGGGTAAACCTCAGCTGGGGCATGAGGGTTGTAGAACGCTGGACCACTGTCAATTAATGCCCATGAGAAGGAAGATCAAAATTAACATAATGGTGCATCATGGGACACTGCCAAGTTAAGAGCCAAGATAAAGGTGAGCATTAAACAGTGCTGGACCTGACCTTACTTTATGAACATTCATACGTGGAGACACCGAAGTTCACCTTATGGTCAGTCCAGAATTCACAGCAGGGTCACCTTCGAACGTGCCAGACACAGCGTACCGACCCCCGAAAAGGCATGTCACCTTAACCTGCCCTTCAACGTCCCAAGGCACACAGAGGTTCACACGAGCTCACGTTGAAGGAAGGGAAACTTCATGGTAGAAGTTGACTCAGGCCCGGTTTCTGTCGAATGTGGAACTTGAATTTGTGCAGCGAAGCAGGAAAACCCACGCATGGGTAGCAGGCCTGCATGTGTACCAAGGGGAGCACGTGTTTGATAAGAACCTTAGTGAAAGGCTACAGAAGGCGTAGAATGAGCACATTCATCTACATGAATAGCCATGATCAGCCAGGATGTTCTAACCACATGTATAGAAAAGAAGAGTCACTAGCCAATCTCATTGTTTAAGCATCCCTGACACACGACACGCATGCCAAGAGCCTGCTTTACACGCACAATAGCCCCCTCCCCCCCACCATGGTAGAGGAACTGTGCGGTACTACCCACGTTTAGAACATGCTGACCGGCACATTTTCCTCAGCCGTTTTTGGGCGCAATTACAGGTTTTGACACCCTTTAATTTAATTTCACATACAGCATAAATCCAGCTGAGAACCAAAACGAGTCAAGTTATCGCACCAACGGCGTGTCTCCATGGAAACCTGCATCTACATTCATAACAACGCACAGTCTGAGATGACTCGTGCTGGTCCTAGAGAAGCAAAAACATGTCTTTGGACAATGTGATGTTATGAATTCTTTCATTAATCATGGGCTATCAAAGCAAACGTGTTCGCCTTGGTCTCTGATGTTCAGCAGCTCCACCATTCACCCTACAGTAGCAAGAATTCTCCTGAGAATGAAGAAATATCTAACGGAGACGCATTAGAAAACAACTGTTTGTGAGACACTCAAATCGGTATTGATGTTCCTGTCAAATGCCACACACGACTGATCACTGAGAGCTACGAATGCTTTCGGTAGACATTCTGAGCCACAGGAAAAAGCAGGAAAACCCAGCATTTCCTACATCTGGCCTGAGACGTGCCCCCATTGTTCTTTAGGTTTAAATGTTTTTCACATGCATGACTTAATAAATGGTGTCAGGTTTCTCCAGCCAGCACTACAGAGGTAAATAAGCAGTGTGATGCTCAGACGTTTGGAGCTGCTTTAAACCCAGGCCGTCCTACTGTCGCAACTTTCCATAAGCACACACACTTGTGTGTTCATTATCTCCACCCATAGATCTACGACAGCTACGATCATCTCCATGAACCTCACGGTCACGTTCTCCACCCGTTTACATAAACGCGCCCCGTCAAATGGTCAACAAGTCACCAATTAAGCATAACACGTTAAGAGCTCCTACACCAAGGTTGTTTACCCGAGAGGGACGTCCTGCTGGAAAGCTGAAGATGTTACCTGTGTGAGGCTTCCTCAGGTGACTCGGCCTAGACTCCACCCCTCTCCGCGCCTCCTGCACAGGCAGCGCACTCTTTGGCCTCTTCCCCGCCTCCTCGCCGGTCTGCTCTTCAGGGTTGGAGCTGTCCAGCTCTTTCTGCTCCACGGTCAGCTTGTTCCCTCCAGGCCTGTCCACTGAAGCAGCACCAGGCTCCTCTGGCTCACCAGGAGGTGCGGGCAGGGCTTTCTGAACGCCAATGCCGCATTCATTGCCCACCGTGCCAGCGTCTGGCAGCACAGGCTTCTCTGGGGGAGGCGAGGCAGCCGTGGGATCCACTCGAGAGGTAGGGGCCGCCTGGTCAAGTGGCTCCGGTCCAACAGCAGGGCTCAGGACAGGCAGAGCGTCCACCTCCGAGACGGAATCCTCCGTAACCGGGACAAACTCAGAGGGGGTGATGGCTGTGGTGCGGTCCTCCGAGAACATGGGCGACTGCAGGGACCCATCCCCGAACTCACTTGGGCAGGAGCCGGGGGTGAGCAGCCTGGGGGGCTCAGCATTCACATCCAGGGAGCGGCACTGGTCGGGCGTCCCCACCGAATGCTTGGAGAAGCGATGGTGGGAGGAAAAGGACTTGGGCAGAAGCTGCTTCTTGTGCCGCAGGGAGCGCTTGCTGCTGTAGTCATCCAGAAAGCCGGAGTCGTCGCCTTCATTGGTCCCTGAGCTGATGCAGTTGATGAACAGGCTTCGGTTGGTGGGCCCCTTCTCGAAGTCCTCCGTCTGCGAGCGCGTGATCTTCTTCTGCCGATGGCCACCGAAACCGAAGGAGTGGCGGGCTTTAAAGCGGGAGGCGTCCTCCGCCCGGTGCAGCCCCGGCTCAGATCCACGGCCGCCGTGCTCTTGGGCTATGGGGGTGGGGTCGACGCGTGGCTCCTGGCTCCGCCTGCCATGGAAGCTGATGGATGGCGTGCGGAACAGGCTGCGCCGTTTCCCCGTGCTACTTGAGCTGGAGTTTGTGCTGGACGGGGACGAGGTGTGGACACCGTTGGCCACGCCGCCTGATGACGGCGACGAGGGGAGCGAATCCTGCCGTTTGTGGGAGCTTCGCCGGAATATCGGCAGCCGGGAGACGAGGGTGGAACGGCGTGGTCCTGTCTCACCCATCGGAGCATCTGGATATGGAAGAACTTGAGGCGCTGGAAACATAAAATCAGGAAAGACAGGAAAGAGAAAGAACAACACTCAATCAACAATTGGCTAACGAGCATTTTGTTTGCTAATGTATGAATGAATAAATGAATGATACTTTTAATCACTTGTACAAGTACAGGCACGTAGGAACTCTTTAGCTCTCACATATCCCATCTTGTTCTCCACGAAACACACATACGCATAGATAAGAACAAACCTCTGAGTGAGAGCACAGGGTCAGCCGATTATCCGACACCCCTGGAGCAGTTTTTGGGGTTAAGGGTCCTGCTCAAGAGCCCAGCGGTGATTTGGACACTCTGCTGGTTGCGGGATTCAAACTGGGAACAGACACAGACTCAGGGGCAGAGAGGCGGCGGGTGAATTTCTCATGGTCCAGTAACGAATCAAGTGCCACCATAATTCTGCCTCGTGAAGGATGACGTGGCAGTAAGATTGTTATCTGAAGTTTACACTTCTTCATACGGCTCAGCAGGAGGTAAGCGAGATAATACCTGCTGAAGCACACAAGAAGCAATAATCGAGAGATCCGGACCAAAGTCCTCCAGCCGTAAACAGCAGTGTTGCCTAGCCGTCCAGGCTTTTTGGGAGAGACGGCTTTGCCAGCTGAATGAGGCCGACTTGGCTTTTCAATCCCTGCTCGATTGTCCCACTGCCGTAGACACTTCTCCTTAAGGCAAATCTGCAGTTGATGTTCCACATGGAGAAGGAGTTTCACACCCCGTCAAGGGGTCCGGATCCCTCAGACCAGTCATGCTCTCATTGCCACTCCTACTAGGGCGAAACACGGTGAAATGTCACCTTCCACAAAATGTCAGCTTCCTCTAACATTTCAATACACCTTCCTGACAAGCAGGTGCTTCACAGTGATGGAGAAGCCTCAGTATGGGGTCCTTAAAACAAGACTCCTAATGCCTCATGCAGGGCGTCAGCAGAGTTGTCCTGTTTGAAAAACGGTCCAAATCAGCCTCATAAAGTGTAGTCTGGCAAGTAAAAGAAATAGACAAACCTTTACATGCATCTTATATCAAAAAGCCTATAAATACCACATCCTCTGACACTGTGAAAACACCACAGAAGTGATATCACAGCTCTTACTATTGAAGCACCCTGAAGAATTCACAGCTGAGAATTTTGGGTAGTGACTTAATGCTCCTTAATGCCACAGTGACGAGCTAAGGCCGCACGTAAACCACACACAGGTAGCTCCGTCTACGCTAGCGTCTAACTTACTTCAACGCACCTATCGACAGCCCATAAGAAGGTGCCTCTCTCCAAACCCACATTCATTAACAGCTAATTCAATACACGGCTAAGATTTTGAAATCTCCTTCAAACCGGGACTCTGATAAGACACATCAGATCGTTTTATTCATTACATCCTCCTTTGGTGATAATCATCAATCCGTAGGTCGCTCAGCATAACAGTGAAAGCTAATGAACTAAAGGAGATGTTAAAATACACCGGATAAAGAGCGAAACAATTTGAGATTGGAATTTAATACAAGGTCAACGGTACACGGCCAGGACAAAGGCTAAGAAAAAGCATTAATTCATCAATAGAGTGACCCATAATCCTTAAGTGCTTTAAGGTGATGGAGGAGCAGAAATGACACTGAAGATGGTGGCTCCCTGCCAGGCTGAGAAGTTGTCACCCTGTTTTGGTGGCCCGCTCCACTTATTTGTAGGCAGATCTCCAAGACGCAGCATGGTCTCCTTCCACAAACTTGGAACCTGAAGATTTGCAGTCCCTTGAGGAATCCCCGCTATTATACCTTTAAACAAGGTGCTTAACCCAGACTGCTCTACAAGTTTGTCTAGCAGTATTCATGGGAAAAGGCTCCAAAATCTCAGGCACCTAAAGAAGCATCAGATGTCCGTGCCTGTGAATGCCTGTGAAGGTTTGTGAATGCTTCTCTGCTCACCACGAATCAAAAAAGTAGATTTGGAACCTACACCAGGTCAAGAAAAGCAGCTGGATGACGTATGGATGGATTTACTGAGTTCGAAGTCCTCAGAGTGATCTGCTTGCCGTACCGAGACCTCTGTGGGCCATCAAAGGTGCAGAATTCTCTACCTTTTCGGCAGGACCAGTGCTTCTTTCTCATTGCTTCTACTGATCTCACACAAATACAGTGGGAGATATCTCACAGAGATGTCCAGAAAGGATCGACAGGACCACCCAAGACAGAGCACAGCCGAGCATAACAGGTACTGTGATCGCTGGCCACGCCAAGTCTAAGCTAGGTACCTGAGTATCTAGTTATTAATAAGAGACAGGAAAAACACAATCACCGTGCAACAATTATGGATGACAGCTCTCTAAATTTCTGCCCTCGATTTCCAGGTCACCCTGCTGCCGCTGTAGTTCTGTGCATTTCAATGACATACAAAATCTTACCTGCGGCATCACTGTTACAATCAGCTTGTTGAAAGGCATGCATCCATCTCACACGGTCATCCGTACACTGGGACTCGTCACAGAATGACACAGGCTCCCAAAACCTAAAGATTAGTTTTCTTTGTCTTGCACTTTGATTCCCTAATCATTCTAGGATCGCTCCATCAACCAAATGATGAACATAACAGAGCCTGGTGAACTGTAACCATCTCCTTTACTAATCTGATTAGTACACTCAGTGCTGTTGTTGCTGCATGCTTACACAGAATCTGGCTTAATGACTCACCTGCTAAATTAAAATGAAGAAACAGAACTACTTGTCTACCCACAAGCAGGATTCCTGTACGAGCAGCCTGGCGGGATCTCTTCTGTCGTCCAAATGAAACAGCGACACGTGGTCCTGAAGTTACTTCTTTTAAAACCATTCATCCACACACTTTACAGCTTAATCTCAGCATTCGGCGGTCGCAGTCACGGCACGGCAGAGAAATGAAACGGCATGACACGTCCAGATGTTCTCCTTAACCTTTAAGACACAGAGCCTCCATCACCTTTCACGTCAAGGACCGGCGATATGACGTTGAAATCCTAATGTTATCAGACCAAAACATTTCACCTACAGGCAGTAGGGACTCTGACACAGTGACGCATCTCACTGTTGTCAAAACACATCTCCTGACAAGCTCTAGAAGTACAGCCTGCAAAAAAACAGGAAGTGTTTTTAACAAAACTATGCTTTTTCAGACCAATACCCACCACAATGCCACATACATGCTCAAGGGATGCTTCTCAGAACTAAATCCGGGGTCTTGTGAGGTCAACCAAACCCGTGACACGCCTTCATAAACAGAAGCATTAACAGCAAGGGCAGCACAATGCCTGTGACTGGTTTACGGTCACTGTGAGTGTCTGACCGTCACGGCATATTAAACAAACTAATCCAGGTAAGATCCTAAGCCAATGCTCCTTGACCTGTAAACCTCAAGCCACAGCCGCAGCCAAGTCATCAGGCTGCCCCATTCTGGACGGAGCATGAGGGTTAGGGGCGAGTGGAGTCTGAGTTCTGATATGGAGTCCCTGAATGCATGTGAGAGTCCTTTCCACAAAACAGGTGAGGTGTGTGTTTCAGAACAGCTCTGTCGCCAGGAAACAATGCAAGCACACCCCGAGCTAGAGAGTGGAATCCAGCACTGACACTCGGCTCTTCACCTGCTGTCAACATTTCCACAGCGTTTACTAGCTTTACTACCAACCCGGACATTTTACTAAAAGATAGCAACATCACACTGCCAAGATTCCATACTGAAGGTGAACCACACCTTAAAGGCGGTGGGAGTAGGTATTGCTGTTTGTCACTAAAAAACAGATTCAGGATAACTCAACACCGTGAAGCCCAGGGTGACATACGTCTACTAATGACATGACCTCTCGTTTCTACTACCTATTACAACTGAACCTGTACTACCTGTACTAACACACGCTACTCTGTCTGCTACAGATGATCCATGAGAAGGCGAGCAGGAAGTGAAGCTGGTGGCCAACAGCATGGCACAGATCGTCTCCATGCCACCCTGCCCACCCCCCTGGACAGGCAGTATTAAATAATAAGCAGGAATCGCATAAAGATCCGAGTAATCATTCCCACCTCACGCCTCCTTCTCCACACACAAAAGCACCCAGGAGGATCGAGGTGGGGGCTCACCTGGAAAGGTGCCTTATGAAGAGGGTTCAGCCATGCCCCCGATCCGCATTCCCGCAGGGGCATGCAGGGGGACGCGGTCCGCACCGATCGGACCGACGGTACCTAGGGACGCTCTGGGGTTTAAACGAAGCGACAAATAAGCGATTTGCCCCTGCGATCTAGAAATGATGCCCCCCCCCCAAAAATCGGTTGCAGCGCAAAGCGACGCGACCATCACCGCAATGACAGGCATGCAGCATCGCGGCCAGAGGTGAACCCGAGCTACCTGGACCGGCCAGCACTGACGGGCTCACCTTCAGAGGGGTCCAGAAAACGCCTCCGTCCGGGGAGGGGGTGGGGTGGGGGGTGTGCCTCTGGAAGGCGGCGCCGAATGGACGCGAGTCCGTACGGAGATCGAAATGGCAGAGTCCCCGAAGGGGTCTGGCGGCCGCATGAATGAGCCTCGGTGACGTGGAGTCTCCGCCTCTTCCGTGCGAAGGCCCGCCGTGACGCGCCGCACTCCTTCCTGCCGAGCCGAAGGCACCGGCACCGGGATGAGGAAGAGGATGAGGATGAAGATGTATACCGGGATCGCGACGTGAATCCGGACCGGGACCGGTATCAGGCTCGGATGAATGGGGACACGTGACAGGAGTCGGAATAAGTCACTTAAGGGGACACTTATTGGTTGTGACACTTTTTGTACAACGATAACACAATCAACATTACTACAGTAAAATTAACATTCACGCTACCCTCTGAGAGTTATATGAACATTCATGCTACCCCCTGTGAGTTATATGAACATTCATGCTACCCCCTGTGAGTATCTGAACATTCATACTACCCCGTGAGTTACATGAACATTCATGCTACCCCCTGGGAGTATATGAACATTCATGCTACCCCATGTGAGTATATGAACATTCACGCTGCCCCCTGTGAGTATCTGAACATTCATGTTACCCCCTGTGAGTTACATGAACATTCACACTGCCCCCTGTGAGTATCTGAACAGTCATGCTACCCCCTGTGAATATATGAACATTCATGCTACCCCCTGTGAGTTACATGAACATTCATGCTACCCCATGTGAGTATATGAACATTCATGCTACCCCCTGTGAGTTACATGAACATTCATGCTACCCCATGTGAGTATATGAACATTCATGCTACCCCCTGTGAGTATCTGAACATTCATGCTACCCCCTGTGAGTTACATGAACATTCGTGCTACCCCCTGTGAGTTACATGAACATTCATGCTGCCCCATGTGAGTTATATGAACATTCATGCTACCCCATGTGAGTATCTGAACATTCATGCTACCCCGAGTTACATGAACATTCATGCTGCCCCATGTATCTGAACAGTCACGCTAGCCCCTGTGAGTTACATGAACATTCGTGCTACCCCCTGTGAGTTACATGAACATTCATGCTGCCCCATGTGAGTTACATAAACATTCACGCTGCCCCCTGTGAGTATCTGAACAGTCATACTAGCCCCTGTGAGTTACATGAACATTCACGCTGCCCCCTGTGAGTATCTGAACATTCACGCTACCCCATGTAAGTATATGAACATTCATGCTACCCCGTGAGTTACGTGAACATTCATGCTACCCCCTGGGAGTATATGAACATTCATGCTGCCCCATGTGAGTTATATGAACATTCATGCTACCCCATGTGAGTATATGAACATTCATGCTACCCCATGTGAGTATATGAACATTCATGCTACCCCGAGTTACATGAACATTCATGCTGCCCCATGTATCTGAACAGTCACGCTAGCCCCTGTG
>JAACJT020000034.1:4659002-4712694 GCA_009936485.2 Gymnarchus niloticus
CAGGTCATGTTGTATCCTACAGCACCGTGATTAATCAGGATTGCTTCAGAGGATATCAGGATGTTTCGGTATTGAGAGAGTACAACACATCACTCAAGGTGACGATCCCGCCTTCCTCTCATTCATTAGCATATTACTACAAAATGTGTTAAAAAAAAAAAAAAGATAAAGGGATTGTGTAGGACTCGGCCAATCCAAACACATCGGACAATAGCTTTCGATGGCCTCTGCCTGGTTTGTGACATTTAAACTTAATCTGTTTATTAAGTCATCCCTGTACGCAGTTTGCATGTATTTTGCATGATTTCCTGGTGAACTGCGCTCTCCTCCCACACCTCAAAGGCAGGCATGACCTGTAGACGGCGACGTGTCCTTCGGATCCTGGAGTGGGACTGACTAAAGAAGTCATTAAAAACGGATGGACGTCACGCACATGTTCACATGTGTCCGTCTCTACGGACCCCGCCGCTGAGAGCCACGAAAGCCCGCTGACTTACCTTTACCTGCGCGATGTGCCTCTGGTGGTATTGTCCATGCTATGGCAGAGCATTTTGATCAAATCACACCGTACAGTAGCGCAGTGATGAGAGTGAATGCGGCTCATGGTGGGCGTGGACTGCTGCTCCCCGGGGCAGGGGGTCCATGTGTTACCGGGCTGCTCTTATAAGGGGGCTTAACTTGACAGCCATCAGGGCTGGGAATGCCGCTCATTCGATCAGTTTGAAATAAAAGCCAGTTTGTCAGCGCTCTGATAGACTCCATTAGCGCTGTTTAACTTTCTTAGCAATAAAAATAGCAGTTTTAAAGATAATTCACTACACACGTAGTGCAGTCTATGCTTTGTGCATACAACGGTGAAATCTTTCATAATTAGCACGCCTTCTTTTTTTTTCTATATAAAAATGGTAAACATTTAGAGGGGATTATCTGTTTCGGAGTACTGGGATGGTATGGCCATGCAGTAATGTCAGCTGCCGTTCCTAAAACGGAGCGTAATTCTTATAATGACGTGGTGCATTTGACACGACAGTCACGGCGTGCTTTATACATGCTTCGTGTCAGTTAATGTGAAGTGTAACTCTTCCTCCTTCTTACAATCGTGTGCGGATTTGCACTCAGCCATGCATCTCAGTGCTGTGTGTGTACAGGCACATGAGCATCACCGTACGATACCGAGGGCACGTATAGGAGCTGATGGTGAGGAGACCCAGACCTGTACAGCTACAGCCCTCTGCCTATGCAGTCGGCGACATGGTGTGCAGCGCACATCTTACAAATGATCTTAAGTCACATCACCTTACTTTCTCCTGCAGAACTAAAACAGCTTGCACGGCTTACATGTTACGTGCATCATAGACCTGGCAGTAAGGTGAGGTGGGGCTAACTTTCACAGGATCGCACAGTCTGCTTTAATAAATAATCCATTATTTTACAGCACACAAATACGCATTTTCATAGATAACATGACTGCGGGCTGATGTGTGGTTTACTGAAATGTTACACGATACTGGCTATAAATTCACATTTCTAAGTCAAGAAAATATGCATTTTTTAAAAATCAATAATACTGCCGTTCCGAGATAATCACCAATACACAAATGCACGGTTAAATCCCAGGAAGTTTCTTAAAAAGGCGCCGTGTCCCATTCTTTCTAATCATGTTTAGACCCGTCATGGACCGCCAGTAATTCGGACACGATCGGTCCCTGCCCATCCCACAGCACCGTGGCCCAAACGTGCAGCCACGCCACACTTACCTCGCCCTTTGTTATCCGCTCCACTATAGATCCGAATTCTGTCATATCTTCCGAGTCGGACATGTCTAAAGGTAAAGGGCTAGAGAGCAGGATCAGCCGAGATAGAGCAGCAATGTGCGGCAGACACGCCTGTCATGCAGAGCCCGGTCGGCTTGATCACACCTCACAATGGGCTGCCTTACTGTGACCACCCCCACCCCCACCCCCACGACCAACCTTACTGTGTAACACACACAAGCCAACATCATTAAATAATAATCATCTCCAGGCTCCAAACCCAGCCTCCTCCTCCATACTTGGGCGTGACGGATCGATCTTAATGTTGCTGAGGTTAAATACACTTAAATTTTATAGACGCCTCTCTTCACGCATTTTATTAATATTTTAACAAGGCAGATTAATACTCAAATAATGACTACCGTTTATCTGCACCACATACATCCATTCTGTGCGACATGCTGGACCACGTGTAATAACCCGAGTAAAGAGCTGGTTTTAGTCGAGTCTAATCCCGGTAATTGTCCGCGTTGCAGCGAGGAATCGCATCGCTGCGTGGCAAATTTTAAAATAAATCCATGAATAAAAGGCGCGAACGGCAGTGTGTGCTTATTACTGGGTCCAGTAGAGAAAGGCTCAGTACGGATTGCATGAACGACGTAAGGAAACGCGTTGTGGGATCGTCCCTGGAGCAGGTGTTCAGGTCTGACAGCTGCATGTTTACCGCAAACACACTAATTACGCAGATCTGGTTTCACTGCCAGCATTTCTATCGCATTGCAACTAGCCCATCGGAACGTGAGCATTAATTCCCGGTGAACAGCTGACAGTCAATATGCACCTCATTCAAATAATAAGGGGTGCCACAAGTCTCACAGACAAGTTAATCACTGTTGAGTCGAAACACCACTTCATACCCAGGATTGTAAGGTGAATGGATTGATCAGGCACCCTACTCACCATATGCAACCGTGCATTCATTAATTAAATTAGAGAGCCCTTGTGAAGAGCCATTGACCCAAAAAGCAAATTAAAGCGGGCCATTTCATGTGATACCGTTGAAAGCTGAGGCCCGGCTTCTGATCCCACACTATCAGTGTTCACCGTACAGGAAAGCAATCTCAGGTCATTCTGCTGTCCTGGAACTGCTGTAAAGGACCCTGTTCAGCTCCTGGCAGGACTGACATTCAAGACTGCTCTGTAAATGGGCTTTTACACCACTCCATTATGGACCAGGATTTGGCACTGCCTAACACAATAATGGAACTGAAATACCAAAATCCTGTTGGATACTATAGAGGGAAAAAAAGGTTATGATTGGCTGTTGGATTATGGGAAAATTGTAACCACTGTAGGTTTCTTTCGGAACACAGGCAGAAGACATTAGATCTGTTGATAACAAAAAACTTTCTCCAATTTGCTGCTTTGAGAAGACCTCACTTTTCACTCTACAAGCCACCTTCTTTGTTTAAAGCCTTTAATGAGCACAGTGATGAATCTCAGCTTTGGGGGATCAGACCACACACCTCTCTGCTCGGCCTGCGGGTTCACAGGCGTCGCCGCTACAGCACACAGCCCTGACTTCAGAGCTGTAGCTTTCTCCTGTGCTGAACTCCCATCTTTCTCCGTGTTGATATTTCTGACGCACGCAGGCATGGTCACGTACAGTGAAATCGTTGTGTACAAAACAGTGGTTTAATTACATGATCAGAGTGCACAAGTTTCGGTGAAGCAGACAGCATTTGTCTTCAGGCCCAGGATGTGTCCAAGTAGCCCCCCCAGCCCAGCACGCAAGACGGGGGTCCAATCCTAGGTACGTCTGTAGGGTTCACTCCAGCATTACAGGGAACCTTCACCTCTTTACCGGTTAGAGATCATCTTCCTATACTGAGCATACAGAGCTGCAAACCTACAAAAACACTTACTTTCAAGCTACTCCCAAGTGCGTCTTCCACAAAAATCAACCATTACACAAGCCAAATTTTTAAACAGCTGAATAAAAGAGGGAAAAAAAAAGAGAAAAGGTAAAAAGTTAGAACAGATTAAAAAGGGGGAGGAAAGAAAAAGTAATTTTCAAACAAAAAACCCCACGGGGGGGGTGTCATGCCTGCCTAAATCCAGTGAAGCTAAACAATAACAGTTCAACTGGGTCAAGTGTTGATTCACTTGCAGGTGTTAATAATTGATGCGGCTGGACCCAATCGTTTATGCATCGTCTTCCCCTCCGTTCAACACAACGTCTGGGCCGACATCTGGGACCCAAGTAAGGTTAATATTGCTAGAGAAGGGGTCTGACGGTGGGCTGGAGTGGCTGGGAGCTGGTGGGTGGGGGTACACGCTGTCATGTACAGGCCTTGCTCCATGTCTGGTGCAGCTGCTGCAGGTGCTGGAAGGCCCTCTCGCTCACGTTGAGGGCGGGGTGCACCGGTCGCAGGCTGGCCTCACCGAGCAGAGACAGGCCGCAGATACCGAAGTAAGCGTGTAGGGCGTCTGGGGCAGACAGTGGGGGGAGGGGAGAGAACTGGGTCAGAGCAGCCTGGGAAGCTACGACACGCAAACTCAGCGGACTCAGAAGCGAAGAGAGGATTCGGCTCCGCCATGTCGGAGAAGCCGCCATCCAGTCGCGTTTCCCGAAAGCCAGCCGACACGAAACAGGACAAGTGTAGACTTCACAGGTTTTTTCGCAGCTTCCTGAACTACGCACCCAGTATGAAATAAGTTCTTACGCACCTACACCCTTTCTGCACCTCAGGCATATGGTTAAAAGAAAAAAAAAAGAAAAAAGCCTTTCCAAAGCATGAGGTCCTTGTGTGATCTCACCAGGGAACAGAGCATCTTTTTAAATCAGAGTGTTTTGCTCCCGTTTGCATAAGAGGGACGTTCCAGAATTAGTCCGGGTTCAAAGACAGCAGATGAGTTCCTTTCACAGTGTACCTTTTCTCTGACCAACGCACCCTCAACAAAGGACGGAAAAAACAAAATGGACCATGTAACCAGAGCCAGGTTACCACCACGTCCTTAAATCCTTTGTGGACAATGGCCTGATGAATTAAAGATCCACTGCCTGCGAGGCTTTGGTTACACCACGGTCTCCGTTAACTACGGCAGACAGAGCTGAGAGCAGCCCAGGTCTGGTGTAAGTTTACCTGGGTGACTGTCCGGCCACTTCGCAAAGCCACCGACTAGACGGTCCTGAGTCGACAGGATGTAGTTCCGGTTCTTCTCGAAATTAGAGTACTGGAAGACATCTAGCAGCTGAGGGACCACAGACTTGGAGTTAGGAATGGATCTACAGGTGACAGCACCTAAACAGCACGAGTCCACGTCAGTGGATTAGGAATTACTGAAATACCTCGGATTAATCTGCTGAGGTTGCAGGGTACAGTTGCGCTGGACTTAAAATACCATTGCAACATCATTCATCAAATAAGCAACTGAGAAATTAAATCAGCATATTTCCAAATGAGAACAAACCGACTATAAGACTGTATGACAAATGAAGTTGAAAGTCTTATTGCATCTGAACACAGGCTTGCAGCCCTGCACGCCACAGTGGGCTAATGGAGATCGAACTCCCGTTGGGACTCCAGGCCGTGTGTCAGCCTGCATTGTAGTGGCACCAGCGCATGTGGTTACCTGAAGGACGGCTCCAACCCAAAACGAATAGCACGTGTCCACGGGCTTGTTGGGCCGGCCGTGGAAGCCGCTCTGCTGCCTCATGATGCACCAGCGGCGGATCCGGTTCAGCTCGCGTTCTGTCAGCATCTCCTGCAGCTTTCCCATAAGGCACAGCGTCGCTATGGCACAGAACGTGGAGCCTCCTGAGGACAAGAGGTGGAGGCATTTGGCTTAAAAGGCGGGTCCTGGCCCCCCCCAGTGCCTGAATCGATTGTGGAGAATTATGACTGTCACAGCACCCCCTACAGGCTGCACAAGACCATAACTGGTAAGGGATGGAGGGATGCTTGCACCAAAAACGTTCTGGCGGTCGCAGATAGAGGGGAGCTTGAATTCTCATTAATTAACCATCAAGACGTCATATCTGCATGGCAAGCAAGCTTATAATTGATGTTTTCTAATCAGTGAACAGTCCATAAACTTGCAGTTTCTTTTATGATGTGGCAGGGACCCATCAATCCACTTCTAAATCTGACCAGTGCCCACAGGCTTTGCCACAGGACCCACACCATCTCATTCTCCAGAATGTTGAAGAATGGCCCAGATTTCAGTGTTATGAAGATAAACCACTGGTCTGTAATTTAAAAATAATTAAACCTGAACTGCTTTACCGAACATCCAGGCTGCACGAAGGTCAGCCACTCAGGGAGAAGACCTCACAAAGCCACCAGCACTTTGCATTGTTGGTCTCAAAAGGAGAAGTTCTTACCCTCTACCTTTACAGAGCCTGAGGGAGTCATCTAAGGAAATCACTGGTGTGTGTGTGTGTGTGTGTGTGTGTGTGTGTGTCTCATCCAAACTTGAAAGGGCTCCAAGCTGAGGGCACCAACTCCACAGGTGTAGCTGAGCCCAGTCATCCCAGGTGTTCGTTCCTGCTCAGCCGCGCCCAATTCCAAATCACATCTGACCATACAGAAGACACGCATGTACGGCAAGCATGCCGTCGTGATCTCACATTTACAGAGTGGAAACTGAAAGAGATCTTTTAGCTTACTGATGGAATACAGAAGACGTCATTGTTCAAACGGCTGCTGATCAGGAAATGCTCACGCTGCATTACTGAATGGCCACACTTGCATCTGGGTGTGCACCAGGTTAGGCTGCTTGAGAGCAGGATGTTGCAGTTTAACCTCACAGATTTCACACCATCTCTTGTCACACACACACACACACACAGTTCTGCGTAGACTTGGCCTTCACCACCCGACCGTGTTACTTGGCTGGAGGCAGAAGTTATCTGGCCTAGACACGGCTGTGAGAGAAGGTGCTGGAACGGCTTGCCATACTCACCGTGGGACTCCAGGCCAGCTCCCTGTCCAATCCCATTATCGTATGACTGAACCGAGGGGGCGGGGGGAGAGAGAGAGGGACAGACGGTGAGAGACAGGTCACATTTTTCATAAAACCATTTCATCATCATCATCCAAGGTTCTTAAAGCATCATGACGTGGCAGAGGCTGTGCTCATCGTGAAACGGCCTTCAGCTTAACCACAGCTTGACAGACAGAGAGGCATAAGGGCCTGACGGGACGTCGCCTGGCTCCTGTAGACGGGCCAAGCGCCGTCCGACCACGCCCCCACCCCAGGTGCCTGGAGACAGATCAGCACGAACACCCAAGTCGGAGAATCAGAACAATGCCAAGGATCTTTTAGCTTACTGCTGGCATAGAGAAGATGTCATCATTCAAACTGTTGCTGATCAGAAACAGACTGCTGACAGACGAGCAACTCATTCAGTGACAAGACTAATCGTCAGTCTGGAGGACCTGAATGCAAAAAAGGAAAAAAAAAAAAAAAAAAAAAAAAAAAATACCACCGAGCCACTGAAGCATAAAGAGAAGGGGAGGCATGCCCAAACCATCCCAGAAAAGGAGGCTTTAAGCGGATTAGAGCCCATTGGGGTCCTCCTGTCTCAGCCCGTCTAACGTCTAAGAATAACCATTACCATCCACATCATGGCGGTGGCCTGGTGGAGAAGAAAACACAAACCACTCAAGATAGCCGGGAATATTTGGTTGCTGGCTGGTAGATTATGTAATCCACAGCTGGATTGGGTTGTATTATTACACAGCCAAATCCCACCACTGTATTTCCTGTTTTTCTCTGCAGGTCATGTAATGGCCAGTGTGACACATTCAACAGGAAGTGGCTCTGTCTATAGTTGGGAGAGGAGAGGGGTACAGGATTATTTTAGAATATTCCAGAAAGTAGTAATGCTCTTCGATAAACACAGGTGTGTTCATGCCTCTGCATCGAGTCCTGGAATCGCCACGTTGGTCTTCTGAGTTCAGCAGCGGGCTGTCCCACAATGTCGTGGAAACAAAGGGAGGCTGAGATAACAGCAACACAGGCCTCTCCGGCACCTCGCAGAGTGGGTGGCGTGTGGACATGCTCAGTCAGCCAGCCATAACTCACGTGGAGACGACGTGCAGCCTTCCCGTAATTATTAACCACCACCGACCGAGGCAGCAATCAGACATACCGACTGACAGGCGCTGGAGGAGACACCCGGCAACTGACACAACACACCCAAACTCAGCAGCCAGAGAAATAAAAGTAACAACATGATGAACATTCCAGCTGAACGAAAAAATCTGTTTAGTCAGCCTCCCTGCAGCCAATTAGGATTGCCCTTTGGCTTCCAGTGGGTCCAGGGTCTCGAGTGGTCATGTGACACTATTGCAGCCAATCAGGTGAGTACTACACAGGACAATAGGTGATATATTGTGAATTTCTGTTGTTACTCTGAAATCAGTGGGAACACCAAAACATCTCACAGGAAGTAGCAGGCATCAAGCAGGCGGGACAGTGTGTCACACTGGAGATACGCGTGTGTGTGTGTGTGTGCGCGCGCGCATGTATGTGGCGAGGGGGCAGACGCACGTACCAAGCTGCTGCGGATGTACCTGACCGCTCTCTCCACGTCCATCCCGGACCAATCGTCAAGCATGTAGCAGATGCAGGCCGCACAGTAAACAAACCTCATATCGTTTTCGCTGCCCTCCGGGACGGCATAGAAACTGGGAGGACAGATACAGCAGTGGTGGTGAACGCATGCCCGAGCATCACGGTCGCCCACTTACACAACCGTTAAGAAGTGCCCCTCGGGTCTCACAGGAACAGCGCTGGGAAATGATAGGCTGGGCCGAGTACAGACACAGGCAACTGAGCACCCAGGGGGTGAAGGTAGTGAATCGCTGGTTAATATCATACCTGACCTCTATCAGAGACCAGATAAAGGTCTGAGTAGCTCCTACCCATGTCAACTTTTACAGAATATTTCAGTGCACCCCCCAGTCACCTCCCAACACACAGACACATTCAATTAGTACAGAAAAGAACCTCCCCCAATCGGACTGCTGCCCAAATCAATAGACTCATCTCAGTAAAATGGTAGTCTGTTCAGCGGGTGAGTGCTGAAGGCACATTAACCACAGCATGCAATATCGACAGGCATCACGTGGCCAGCGCGTGACATGTGGGCTACCTGCCGTCGTCCAGCTGCAGGGCCTTCACGCCCAGCAAGCACGCCTCCTTATCCACACGGCTTAGGTCGTCACCCAGGATGATCAGACAGGCGAGTCCTGTGTACGTCATGGCCACGTGGCCGCTGTCATAGGGGTGGGGCGATCCTGGACCCTGCCAGATTGGGGGGGGGGGTCACACACAGCAAATAAAGGTTTGGTTATATAACCACTTGATTCTGCCATACTTAAAAACAACAGTCATCTAAAGGAGAACCCACAGTCATCGGACCAGCCTGCTACACCACACACTATAAGAGAAGTACAGTGCACCCCCCCACACACACCAGTGGAATGCTCCAAACTCTACGCTACCAGGCTCATCACAATTAACTACAGCAACCAGAAAGTTGAGATGTGGCCCTGGGAGCAGCTACCTTGGACGGGTTGTAGGGGACTCCCAGGTACGACGAGCCGCGAAAACCACAGCGCCCAATGTTTGACTCTGCGGGAGGAAGAAGCACGCGTTAGACACGGCAAGGTCTACTGAGGACTGCCAATCCAATCACCCATCACCACACTCCTCAGATAACGGATGGATTGCTGTACAGCACAAAGAAACACTGAGCAGACATACAGAGGCATTACAAACATATCCATGAATGTCATCTCTCCCCAAACACAGCAAGCCACAGTGCTGCCACCTAGTGGTGAGACAGAAGTCCTTCCTTCAGTGCCTCTTATTTTAGAGGATAAAGGGACACAGAACAGACATTCACAGACAGGAATGATTTTGCCATTAACAAAACAGTGCAAACACAAAACATAGTATAATTATATATAATCACACAATTTGCACTGATGAAAAGTACTGTAAGACCTAAAACAAATCTGTCAGACTTGGGGAGGATGTGAAGTCAGACAAGACAGGACGTCAGCATCCAAATAAAGGACAGCAGACACTGGAATTTGACTTCCCCATCATTTTAACTCATTTCATCGCACATGAGCTACTAGCTTTATTGCATCTTGCAATTAAGCTGGGAGACATACGGTATTGCGGAAATGCTGATTTTTTAATCCACGTTCAATCAACAGAGTATAAGGTACTATAAGTGTACAGTGCCAGGACAGCGGTATCGTACTTTTAAATGGCCCACTGACAACAGCTGCATACTAATAATTCACATCTCCAGCTGTGTTAACATTGTAAAAAACAGGATGCATTTTTCATTAGCCTTCTCTGTCCCCGCTGCCCAGCCAGCCACTGCGGCACACTGATAAAAGCCCAAAGCTTACAGCCTCACCAGCTGTTTCAGCTGCGCCGCAATGTGACAGACCAGGGAGGCCAGAGGTTCAGTCAGTAACTGGCCGCCAGTGGCTGGCCCCGTTTCAGCATGAATCATCAGCACAGCTCCGTGTTTATGAGTCGACAATGGCAGCCCATTTTAGCCATTATCAAAATGTGCCTCAAGTTTTGAAACCAAGTTCTTGCTGACCACGGTCAACCAGGAAGGTGGCAAAACCCTAAAATGTCCCTTCACTTACAGATTTATTCCATATTATTTTCAGTGGAGAGAGGCCTATATGGGATTTTGCTTTGGGCCAAGACTGCACTCTAAAAGGGTGACACACTTACTGTCTTCTGTGGGAAGGACTTGGAGTGAGTAGATCCACTCAATCAGCGCTGGCTTGTCCACAACATCCAAGGAGTCGAGAACGTCAAGGCCAGAGAGGGCAAAGAATGCAATGGTCAACCTGCAAATGAACCAGACTTCAGCAGGACCATTTCTGCTGCTCATCCATTCCAAGGAGCAGCAACACAGACAAGCAACTGCAAGATGAATGGCAGCCATAGTTAATAAAACAAACAATTATCTTAAGGGGCCATGGGGGGCCCAGGACTTTTCATGGAGGGCTCGTCGTCCCTCACAGCTTACTCCCAGAACCACTCTGGGCACCTTGCAGAAAAAAGTTTATTCTCCCATAGATCCTTTTTATTAAAAAGCAATACAAACAGATGGAGCAGAAGACATGGTTTAGAAAATACAGTTCTAGAAAAAGCATCTTGATTATCACCCAGATAACAGTTCAAACACCAGGTGAGCAGTCCTGCAAAGTCAAACGAGTTCAACAAACCAATCACGAGACCCAGAGGAGTTGGTAAACCTGGAACCACAACAAGGGTCCATGACTGACATCTTAAAGTAAAAGACTAAACATAACGACAACGTCCCGTCAGATCTGATGGATGCTATTTAGACTTGATTCTTGCATGAGCATCCTCGCTAATCTGGTGTTTTCGTTTCACCTTGAGAAGAGCGTGCAAAGACATTTGAAACACAGCTCTTCTTCGGTAGCTGGAACCACGACAGGAATAAGTACGTACGCATTAGAATTCAGGACCCTCGCTGACCCGATGCCTAACTAACGACCACCGATTTCGCCGTAAGTTTTAAATGGAAGCCCAGAAAAACACACGTTAGTCTTCCCCAGCACAGCATATCAATCGATGCAGACCGATCGAGAGTCTTAGAAGAGGTTATGGAGCTGCCAAATCAGTAATGTAAACAAACATAAACACGCTGTGTCACAGGAGCACATGCGCTGAATTTGGACACACACCCCGAGCGGGGGTCCTCTCACACAACACCCCATGTTCAGCCTCGTTAACACCCAAAGACGCTACCTGCTCGTCTCCAAAGAAGAATATCTTTCGGGCAACACTTGCAGGCATCTCTGAAAGAATCGTACATGTCTGTCTTTGAGGAAGTCAATTTGCTCAAACTCGCTGAACGAACTCTCCTCTTCGGCCATCTTTGTGTTTAAACGAACTTCCGTATACGTCACGTCCTCTCAAACCGGAAGTTGTCCCTAATCACGGATCAACCTTATCTTAAATCTTGAGGGCATAAACGTGAAACCTTTTCATGGTTTTAATCAAATTTATATGAATACATTCATGTATTTAAATTAATCACTGACATAGTTGCAAACCAGGACACCTACTTTGCAGTGACTGGGATGCCCACTTTCACAGAAGACGACCACATTATTTATGATTATTATAATACCGTTATTCTGCTTGATTGTGAGTGTTATATGAATCACATATATGCATAATTGATCAGCTTTTGATTTTACATAATTGTGTTACACTTACATTACTACCTATGTTAGCACCTCGTAAATTTCACAGATTCTTGTATTTTAAAGTGGATGCAGGTTAATTTTTCACATTAAAATAAATTTGGATTTATAGTCTTTTCTATTTCCTTTTTATTACAGTAAGAGTTATTTGAAATACTTGTTCTCTAAAAACAAACTGGGGCAGCACAAGTTGCTCAGTGTCTAACACGATTGCCTCACCCATCCACGGTTGGGAGCTCAAATCAAATCCCTAAATCTGTGTGAAGTTAAGATGCATGGTTTTGCTCTGCAGTACAAAAACATGCAGTTAGATGATCTGTCATCACAAGAATTACCCATAATTCTTTGTGTGCCTGTGTCCTGCAACAGAATGGGATATTATCAAGTGTCTCCTCTGCCTTGTGCCCTGTACTTCCTCAGAAAAGTCCACTCTGTAATGAATAAGTCATTGGAAGGTGAATGGATGAAAATTAACAGCTAAAAGGCTTGTAATCCCTTTATTGATGAACAGATATTTGAAATGCATTTCCTTTTAACATGTTAAGCACAGTTGAAAGGTAGTGTTTCTGATCCAAGACAATAAATTAAGAATAATATATGAGAAAAACAAAATAGAGGGTGACAAGCATGGACAGTGAAGTGCAGTGACCTTGAGGAGTGAGATAAAGAGGAAATGGACCCAGCAGACTCAGTTAGACAAGGCAAAATGGTTTTAGACCCCTGATGTTGTAAGAAAAGGCACAGCCAAGGAAAACTGTTTGCTGGATAGAAAGACAACCAAGACAAAATGCACAGCCAGAGGACAGCACAGAGTAGTGCCACTCTCATCTAGGGCAGCTAACAGCTGTTTGACTGGG
The DNA here is from genome assembly GCA_009936485.2 of Gymnarchus niloticus. Taxonomy (NCBI): domain Eukaryota; kingdom Metazoa; phylum Chordata; class Actinopteri; order Osteoglossiformes; family Gymnarchidae; genus Gymnarchus; species Gymnarchus niloticus. Next base: position 4,671,906 of record JAACJT020000034.1, read on the forward strand.
AGAATAACAAAGAAATTGAAACACCCTTGATTTGAAGTGTTTTTCAAATAATGTACAATTAATCATGTACAATAATTGACATGAAAGCATTAAAAACCCAGTAAAAACCTTCACTGAAAATGTTAAGCATAAAGCCTTCAGGTGTTTAACAGGTCAACTGTAGCTCACAGGCCTTGTCTCCATGATGGTACAGCCCTAAGGGTGAGAACAGGTTAGTGACACTGAAGGAGTGGAACTGCCCCCTCAGCCCATGGTATCTTCCAGCTGAGACATACCTGTGAAACATCTGGAACACTTGCACTCCTCCCGATGGCCCCATGTTCTTGATATGCTCCTCCCACACCCTGGTGGGCTTCCAGAACCTCTCAGGATCTCGTCTGATGTGCCCTTCAACCTGGGGTGGGGTCACAGTACATCATGAACATTTCAACTCTATCGGCCGGCCTGATTCAAGCCTAATACCACTTGTAGCCCTGAATCTGAGAAGACACTCACCCAAACAAACCCAACCCCATGCTCATTGTGGAAGAGCTAGAAGCAGTTGGTGTAGTTGAAATGAACCATTGTGATCTCATTAATAACATTTTCAATGAAGAACATGCCAAACTTTATACCCAGTCACATTACTGACATGAATTACTGACACACATTTGCCTTCCAGATAGCATTAATAATGCCTTATAAGTACTGTTGTGAAATAACATGTAATTTGCCTTCCTGCACCACACAGGCTACACATGTACCTTTTCCTTGATCCTGGCCAGCCTCCTCCCTTGCTCAGCCTCCTCTTCCTCCTTAGCCTTTCTCTCCTGGAGTTTGTTCTCCAGCTTGTGATGGTCCTGCAGGCAGAGACAGACTTGTTTCCTCAGGTATGGACAAATTCCCCGGGACACCAGTTCTGCTGGGCTTTTTTGTGCTGTTAAGCTGTCATTTTTAACATCATTTTTCTTTTTCATCCCGCAAAGCCGAACCTTAGCACAACTGTCCAGGCAGCAGTTTAGAAATAAAGGTAATTATAAATAAAAACCAGCAGCTCAAGCCATCAGAGAACCACAGGGATATTCTGAAACTCACCCTTTCCTGGAATCGTTTAATTTCCATGGCTGCACGCCTCCTCCTCTCCTCCATCTCTGCCTTTTCCTGAGTCTCCTTCTCTTGCAGAAGGAGCTCCTCTTGCTCCTTCTTTTGCCGGACATAGGCCTCCATGGCCATCTTCACCTCCAGCTTTCTCTGGCACTCTTCTTTTTCCCGCCTCCTCTGAAGGGCTTCCTCTCGGAGCTTCCGCTCATTTTCCTGGATTTGATCCAACCCGCGCTGTCTCCTCCAGGCCTCCAGGCGGACCGCAGCTGTCCGCCGCTCTTCTTCCAGCCTGCACCGACGAGCTTCCTCGAGCCCGGCCTTCTTCTGCCTTGCGGCGTCCTCTTCCCTCACCTGCTGCTGAAGCTGCACCTCCTTCTCCTGCTGCCGTTTGGCTCTCCAACGAATGATTGCCTAGCGAGAACATCTCACTTAGTGCTTTACAGCAAGAGCACCAGTGTATTTCTGCAAATTTGTCAAAAGAGACTCAGATGGCACTATATTTGTTGTCAATGTTCTCTTCTGACTCACAGCACAGATTCTCGTGGTATGAAGTAAACCAAATGTTCCCGTGGATATGGCTATCTTGTAACTACATCTCTGGTTTTGCGTTTTGTGATAAAGTTGCCACAGATTATGGAAGCTATCATCGGTACATCAACAAGACAGACTCAATGGAGTAAGGCCTCTGAGAATCTTATTTCATCCAAACTCAGTTATTTCTGCATTACACGATGACACAAAGACAAACCCACGCACAGCTTGAGACTGTCATGCTTGTGAGTATGTGGGAAACAGTGGTGCCCACAGGGGCCAGTGTACCACTTTCTTCTTCTCCTGAAGGGAAAGGAGCTTCTGATACCACTCTTCATGTTGGCGAAGTTCCTTTTCCGTCTTGCCTGGCAGGTAGAGCAGGGCCTCTTTTCTGTAGGCTGGCCTCCCACTGTTCTTGGTCCACACCTGTGGTAGTTGAGGAATAGAATCTTGCTAATTTATCTTCTAGAGGGAAAACAAATGTGTCTGCTTTCTTACAGAGGACATAAAGGAAAATTTCATCCAATCAAATGAGCTCACCTTGAGGAAACTCTGGTGATCATACTGGTCCCAACCACCCAGCCTGCCCCCAGTCTGTTGCAGGAACATCTCCAGCTCCACCACCTCGGGAGACAAGTCTTCCTCCAGAGCCTGAGCCAGACGCACTTTAGCTGAGGGGGGAGGGTCCAGCTTGGAGCCCGCAGCCACACCCATGGTCCAGGCCTCTATCTTCTTTTCAAGTGCACAAATCTCCAACCAGCAAATCCTCTCCTCTTTGCAGAGCTCCTCGTAGCTGCAGAATGCAAAACCAGCAGGGCAGGCGATATAAGAGAAAGAGAGGAGATGCTTTAGGAATGAGGAGGGAAAGAGGAGAGAGCTTTATGAAGGAGAAAGGGTGGAGGAGAGAGGGAAGGAGGAGAGGGTTTTAGGAAGGAGGAAGGGTAGAGGAGAGGGCTTTATGAAGGAGGAAGGGTGGAGGAGAGAGGGAAGAAGGAGAGAACATCTGCCTGGAGCATCGCAGACCAGATGAATGGTGGCAATCATATTAAGCTGCTTCACTGGCCAAAGAAAATAATGATTTTACCCACTTATATTAAATTATAAAATAATTGACTGGACAGGTATAAATAAAGTACATTTAGGGTTTCACGTGAAGGCTCTTCTCTTTTCTCACACATCTTCACTTTTTTTTTTTTTTACACATCACTGGTTTTTTGTCTTCTTTTTATGCTTTGATTGTACAACAGACATGTCGTGTCCACATACCCACGGCACTGCTCCTCTTTAAAGGTCTTTATGGAGATTTCAGCTTCAGTCATCACTCCTTTCAGTTTTTCAATGTCTTAAAACGAACATTGAAACATTCATCCATGACGAGGGCGAACAGATAATACCGGCTTATTAAGGCACAGGAATAACCGAACCCTGAAGTGGTAAAAAGGTCGAGAATAGATGAAAATACAGGCCCTGCGTTCCAGACAGGTTTATATCGCAAAACCATTCAACATTTACATCACAGAAAAGATATAAATACAGTATTATAACAAAAAACTCAGTCATTCCACACAGTATTTGTTTTTGGACTGACTTGGCCAGTGACTGTAGTCCACATGGACATTGCAAAGGATTTACTGATGTCTCAGTTCACATGCCTTCAATAGCAAGCATCTAACTTGAGCACAGACTAATCTCCTGGGTGGAGCAGGATTAACCCCACACCCCTACACACATCCAAGGCCCCAAGATGCCATAACATTCACAGCTTAGCAGCAGCAGTCATCAGGCACCAGAACCCCGAGCTAATAAAGGCTAACCTTCTGGGGTAGACTTCACATCCAGCAGCTGTCGTTGGAAGCGATTCACGCCACTACGGATTTTTGCCAGTTCCTGCGGGAGCTTCATGGCTGATTGAAAAAGGAAACAAGAGCAGGACTAACTGTACCCCACATGTAACATCGTCTTGGTGGAGCTGGATGGGTTCTGAATTTTGAAGCTCATGTGGTTTCCGTTCGCAGTTTGCTGTACTTCGTATGGCGCTTACATGGTTCGATCAGTACTTAGTACAGAAGTCTCAACAACTGGGATTTTCTGTACCAGTTCTCAGCCGGGGACCAAGATGTTTGAACATAGGAAGGCTTAGAAACGGCTTACAGTTGGCCGGAAAAGACATGACACAGACACAGCTGACATTTGCCTGGACTACATGGATAAATATACCCTGCAATGTGAGTCAGCTGGCTAGTCTGCAGTGGATCCCTACGGACCTTCAAAAGTGACGTCTATCACGTAATCACAAGGAGAGGCACTACATGGGGTGTGAGCAGAGTGAAGCTGAGGGAAACTAATGAGCCATAGAGAGTACAGCTCCACTTCAGGATGCTGCTCTCGCAGACACAAGGCCCACGCCCTCAGGTTAGAACCCCTTACCATCGGTTTTCATGTCATGCTGAAGCCTGCTCTTCAGTTCCTTCAAGCCTTCAAATCCATCTCTGTGGGCATTTCTTTTGCTTCCAATACTCAGGCACTTCTCTTTTTCCAGGGTGTTAATTCTTATAGAATTAAGAAAAGGAAAATACGTACATGATTGGCCTACTCTCAGGATGAACTGTTCATATACCTTTATAATATTCAAAAGAGCTGCAAAGTTTATTCAACAGTGTATTACATTCTTCTCATTCAGTAATATCATAAATAACTCATAATATATTAATATGAATAATCTTTAATTGATCAATTTAATAGGTCTTTAATAAGGAAATTATGAATAATTTACCATTTTTAATAGATGTAATACTAACACAGCCGATTGAGACTTAAGAACTTTTAAAAATAAAAAAAAAACAAACCAGCGCTGAGGCCAAACTGAACCAGAAGACTGATGTTAGAAAAATAAAAGAAAATTCCGTTTATGCCCTCAAAGGAGACGTACTGTTTTTTTAACTTCTCTGCATTCCGGAGGAATTCTGCTTTCTTCTCAGAGAGCATTTTCTCTTTCCATTTAAATATATCATTGTTATCAGTTGGGAGGAAGGCATCTCCTCTCTGGAAAAACACAACGTGAGGTACAATGACATCGCGGAAAACCATTTTTAATCAGTTGGAAGAGATTTCTTAGAAGTCTCAACTGTGTAACCAGGGAACTGTCTGTACGAGGCTCACTGGAATACCTGCAACCCTGTTACTGTGGGCTCTGACGAATTGTTACCTATACATTTTACTATATTTTCAATAAATAAATACATTTAAAATGTATTCACCTGGAGGCGTGCCTCTGTAGACGCTGTGGTCGTCATGGCAACCGTATTTGTATAATAAAACTTTATTCATCTAAGACGAAAACGGCACCATTACATGATGACTGCAGAGTGCGCATGCGCATTGAGCAGCCAATCATCAAGCAATCCGCTGATCCATAAGATGAAGTGTAGATCTCAACCTGGTATTTGAACATGAGAAATTAAAGCAATTGATCATTTATGCGTACCTTTTGCTTAGAAGGACACACGATTAACTGAAATATTTAACACTCTATACACGTATTACGCGACGGCTTAGTAGGTAACACCGTTACCTCCCATCTGCAGGGTTAGGGGTTTCAGTCCTTCCTTTCATTGAGTCACATGTAATCCCCTGTCATTTGGATCCACACGGTCTAATGACATACACTAAGGTGAATTTGTGCTTTGTAAACTGGCAATAGATTGTGCGTGAATGCCCCCCACAACCAGTTCTCATGTTGTCAAAGATGTGCCGCCTGGGATTGGCAAAGGGTCCCCATGCAACCCCGCGATCAAGTCCAGGATGATAGACTGCAGTGCAGCGTTATGCGTTATCCACTTAGCAGAATAAGAATAAGGAAGAGCACATCAGTATGTACATGCGAAAATCTGTACAAAGTATTACTGAAATGCTGCATTCTAATGTATTATTATCGAATTTATTCATTTGATTGGCATTTCGCGGCATTGAATCATTACCTGATATGCTGGTTTGTGGTGTACAATGTTATAGATGCATAAACTACAACGTATTTCACATGGCGTGCATTTTGGTGACACGTCGCCTTACACGTGGTTACATTGGTCGTTATATTTGAGAATGAGTCAATATAATATCTAAAAAACAGAAGCGTTTTCCACATCAGCGAGGTAGGTGGCGGTAGATTACCGCCTGAAAGGGCAGGCGATTGTCATTAAAGTTGGGGTTAAATTTCACTTGAGGAAACTGTGGAATTACCAGCTTAATTATCGCGTAAATACCGTGAAATATGCACTGATGAAGCTGGTGATTTGCGTTTGTATAAACGGCTGTATTGCCCCTGTATATGAACGGGTAAACCTACATCTCATTTGGTACGACCTCATCCGGATGATGACCAAAACCTTCAACTAGGCGGCTGAAATATAACATGGTTTAATGGATGGATGGATGGATGGATGGATGGAACATCCATTGAATAGAAACATTTTATTGAATTGTTAAACTTAAAAGGAAAAGGATGCAGAGTAAAACCATACCTCTCCACAGCTCATTGATCTTTCTCTTACTGATGCTAGATTGTGTGTTTTAATCTTTTCAGAGTGTCCATGTCCCTGAATAGCAACACAAATCCATTATTGTGCAGAGCATGTGAAACACGCTGTCCCTTTGGTGTAGGGTCACAGTTGTGTTCTGTGTAAACAGCAACTTGTCCTGGGACGTGTCAGAAGAGAGTGGCACTCTCCTCTTTTCCATCCGTGATTCAGCAAACAGGAATGACCAGAAAAATGTCCTCGTGCAAGGTCCAATTGCTGTTCCAGACCACCGGTGACTGATAGGCAGACATGTGCATGGGTTCGGGGCTTGGGGTCTTGAGAACTTGCCCTTTTTGATCCCACATGTAAAGTTGCCCTCTTTGGCAAGGTTTTTTTAAGCAATACCTGTTTTTCAGTTGAGCCCTGCCCTCCAAGTCTGTGCACAGCCCTGTCGATAGGTTATTTTTACAATAAAACAGTCAAAGCCAAGTTATTGTAGGGAGGGTCAGGGCTGGAAAACACCTAAACTAGAAATGGGGAGAACATTACCTCCAAATGTAGCAAGAAAACTGAAATATACAAATCTACTCAGAATTTCCTTAGGATTCACATCTAAACTGGAAAAGAAAAACAATTATCAGTGTGAAAATCAGGGCAGAAGAAAGATTAAAAGAAGCAAGTAAAAAAGGCTGAAAATTCCAAGGCTACTTATTTTGTTTAGTCATGAGGTAATGTGATAAGTATAGTATGTTCACCAGGCTGGGAACAGCCAAACAAGTTTCACCAGGGTTTCAAACCTACTGAACTCTACCTCTCTTGGGCTGTCCCTTACACCCAGTTTTACCTAGTCATTGTGAGGCTGATCAGGTGACACTGTCAGCAGCCTGGGGATCAGGAGCTGGAAGGGGCAGCCCATGATTCATCCAGCTGCCCATTTTTCAAAACCACTGAAGTGGTGTAGGGTTACATCCTCACCTGCTTTTCATTCTTCTTTACAAAAATAAGTCAAGCAGTTTGGTGAAAGATTTTTCCTAAAGTAACACACGTATGAAGAAAGAGTCAGGTAGCACACCTAGAGTGGTTGGGGTTAAGGGCTGTGCTCAAGGGCACAAGGTGAAGTAATTACTCTGCAGGCCAAGGGATGTGAACCCACAACCTTCCGGACATAGGCACAGATCCATAACCTACTGAGCTTCCTCTGTGTGTGTGTCCTTAGTATATTTAGGCCTATGTCTCATTGTAGTGTGAGCATGTTATCACTATACTCAACTTCAATGAGACCAAAAAATATTAAAGAAACTTTTTTCTCATTAAAGGTCTACCTGCTTACTGAAACTCCTCATCTGTAAGAAAATTGCTGTCACAGGTGACCTTCATCATGCTGATGCCTCCTTACTGAAGACTGCATTTATGAGTTGACTACTTTGCCTCAGATTTCCATTTTACAGGCCCGCATGTCACACGTCACCTCACTGGAAAGGAATTTTTATATAAGAGGCTCACTGAAGGTAACCGGCAATCCATGGTTACCGGACAGCTCTTCTCCCAGGAGCCTCAGCAGGACCCAAATGTGAGCGATGACATCATTTAAAATCAAAGGGCCGGCAAACCTCCTTTAAATAGATGAGGAAAGATGGCTATGTCCTCCTGTTATCTACAAAGATAATGCTCCTTAAATAAAATACTGCTTATCGTAAACACAGAGATCATGTGTCTCATTTCCTCATGTTATTTTTATCTATCATTCTTAGGGTTTCTCACTGGGGCTCAGTTATGGTTTCTATAAGGAAATTTCCTATGACATCACTGAACCATAGACCCAGCATGACCGTGACTTGCCTCAAATATGTACATGTTAAATTGAGGCAGTGGATATGTTTAATCATCATATCGCACGCTTGGCTATACGTGTTCCATATGCGGAAGCATTTTTTCTCTACACTGTCAGAGAATTCACCAGTTATGCAATCAGGCCATCAATATTTGATACAGCAAGTCTCATGTTATAAAATGAATGTACTGTTTGATATGAAGTGACACTGGATGACCAGAAGAGGCTGACAAAATGTACTGTTCCTCTATTCTTTTGGTGCAATATGAAGTCTCCAATTTCTTACAGTACAAGAAAAAACAAACAAGAAGCAAGTAACTTAATATTCACCAAAAGACGTTCCTTTTTATTTTATTCCCCTTAGAAAGGGTCGGCCTCATTCCAGATACACCTGCCCACCCAGTTCAGTGCAAAGGTAGTGGGTCTGAACAAAATAAAACTGGATTCACACCAGTTCAGCAACTAAAACAGCAAAGAGTTCAAGGCAGAAACTGACTCCTCTGATTGCAGACTGGACATACAGTGATTAGACGCCTTTTCCCAAACTGCTTTTGGGAATTCCCTTTGATTATTCATTTCCTGATTGGTCTTGAGACAAAGGTTTTATTAATGCCTATAAAGTCTTCATAAAGATATAACTTGTAGGAGGAAAATGGGTATCTATTAATAGCTGATGAAGTAGCTATGACATGCATGCTTTTACATATTTAATAAATCACATGAACATATTTTGCTAAAAGTGTATAACTTTTGGGTGAAGGTTTCACACCAGTGTAAGAAAAACATTGAAACATACTGTTAAACATTATATAAAGTCTATATTCTGTTTAAACAACGCCATCAATATGAAAGATTTTGAACTTTGGTGGTGGAATTTGAACGAACGCAGATGTTTAACATCCATGTTTAACATGTAGCCCCAGTGGATTAGGATATCTCTAAAACACGCACACATTCACTCCCTGCTTCCTTTGACGTTTCCGTCTGTTTACATGGCTGCAGGTACAAGTAACTTCGGATAAAAAATGTTGACTGATTGACAGAAGTGTGTAACTAAATCACAATTCCACTTTGCAGTGTGAGGGTTTATTTTATGTGGCTTCCAGGAAATATACTTTATTTTATTTTGTCCCAGAGGCCCATAATGCATTGGGCTAGCTGCTGGCCAGATGTGTCCAACAGACCCAGTTTCAGCAGATGAAGCTTGCTCCCGTGTAGCGAGGCTACAGAATCTCTGCAGCGTGACCCAGTAACAGAGGCTTCGCTCTGGGAAGCTGCGAGTGGCCTTGCCTTGCCTGGCGCAGCCCTGCATGCATGGAGATGTCAAACATTTTGCCTGGGCTGGAAATCAGAGCTACAGTAATGTTCAGGGGTGGAGCTGCTGTTGACTGTCCAATGGCTGGGTGCTGCCTGGCAAGTATATTAGGATGGCAGGTGCACATAATGTGACTTTATTGTTTCCTGACCATTAAGGGGGGTAACGAGGTCAGCGGAAGCGAACAGGCATCAGTAGAAAGTACTGGAAAACCATTCTGTGATGTCACAAACCAAGCCTTTGCAGTTTATTCCTTTATTAGCAAACTGCACTGCTTCTGTCCTGCCTGTCACATGACTGCCCCCCCCCCCATCTCTGTGTGTGAAATCTGAGCTTCGTCATCCCGCACAGATAGGCCTAGATCAGAGTCGCAGCTGTAATCATGTCTGTCCAGGGAAGGGCTGAGTGCAACCTCACCTGGTGTGTTGTGGGACCGCTGCCAGCCAGTTTTGAGGGATAAGAGCTTAGTTATAATGAAGGCTCCAAACAAGTCCAACACAGAGCAGTTGATTTGTGTGTGCGTGTGTGGGGGGATGTTAAGGTGTTAGGGGATTAGGACCACAAACTTCTCTCCGTGAAGACCTTAGCCATGAGGCAGCATTACAAGGTAATGAATTGGTGCTTAAACTTAAAACTGTTTTGAATATGGATGGGGTAGGGCTCTCCACGTAAGGTGAGATTGAAAGTGCACCTCCCCTCACTCTATTAATAACACAGCCTCCTCTTAAAGTTGAGAAGGTCCACCATCAATCAGTTTCAATTTCACATTATTAATCTGTGATTGGCTTTTGGAAAAGTGGAAATGCTATCCTTAGTGTATAAGTCCTACCCCCCCCCCCCCAAACATCCTACAGTCCCAGCACAGTAAAAGCTCTTTATAGACTTAGAGTCTTTTGGTTGTGACATCACTTAGAAAATGAGACATCCATCCACCTTAATATTATGCCAATAACTTTTTCCTCTTAAATCCTTATCCCTCAGGAGCACCTTTTAATAATAGGCAAGAAATAGGTCGGTACGGCAGAAAAGGAGGTCTGTGGAACTCTACAGCTTTCTTAAAGGCACAGCCCCCAGAAACTCAGTCTGGTAACCTTACAGGTTGACTGACGACAAGTCCATTCTGTTTTAGGAATCTGGCATGTGACTATGGAAACTGATCTGATTGGACACATTAAGCGTTCCCTTCTAAAGCAAAAGTGAATTTTGCTTTAGTCATGGTCACAAGTAATGACTTGTGTCATCAACGTTATCACCATCTGGAGCCATGTGACCAGTCCCTTGTGCTTAATAGCTTTGTATAATGTGAAAATTTTGTAATCAGTTTTAATACATGAATGGATAATGACTCAAAGTTTTATCAGATGTGAAAGGTTGTAGTCAGCTGGTTCTTTTAAATTCATGTGAATGGACAATGACTCAGCATTTCTTCCAAACTCAGCTGTGGCCCTTACAGGCAAGTCCCTGTGCGCAGAGAGAGTAAAGGACTCCCTTCTGGGGTTAGAAATGCAAGGCCACGGTGAACACGTTCCTCATTTTCACTCCAAAAGTTTGCTTATTTTATCAGCACCAGTTTGTGCAAAGGCAAAGGGTCTGGCCAGAGCTTTCCACAACACTGTACAAGAGGATAACCTGACCAAGCTAAAGACACCAGGGTCCACCCAGAAGAAAAGCCACATTTATGGTGCACCTATAAATAAGAGAACCCTAAGTTATTATTGGGGTGGTGTGTGGCTTAGGACTCTAGGTCTGTGACCGGAAAGTCGCTGGTTCAAATCCCATGGTCATGTCACCATTGGGCTCTTAACCAATTGCTCCAGCTTCCCAGCTTGCTGCCTCATGACCCTATAACCTGACGGGCATCTCAGTTCTCCATTTCGTCTCCTTGTGCACCAGTTCAAAGTTCACAGAGTAGACGAGAGAGGAAATGAGAGGAGGAAGTTAGGAATGAGGAAATAAATGGCTGAACTGTGACATCCTACAGAAAAGTATGTTCCTTACGTGGAAATAGCCACTAGTCACGGGCGATTATCATTACCCAGCACTGGGGTAATTCTCTTCCAAAAAGATGGCTGTAGGGAAGATTGACTTCCTGCACTTGTCTCCTACGGTATTGGGACACCCTTCAACATCTGGAATTTGAAAATATGGCCGGCAATGGAGGATAAGAGAGTAGTGGTGGAGACGACAAAGAGAAGCGCATTTGTACGTAAGAACACCTGCATATGGAGAGAAAGATGGGATACGCGAAAACTGCTGACAGGGATTAAAAAAAACAAAACAAAAAAAAACAGTATGACTATTCTATCAAATCCTAATGCAGACACCTACATGAGCTTTGTGTGTAGTTGTGCAGGAGTATGGCCAGCTTGCTCTACAACTTTGCCCAACTCTGATTTTCCTGAGAGAGAGGAAAAAAAAAAAAAAAAATTAGGTTTCGACAGCTGGAGAAGAAGGCCTGGTCCATGAAGAGTAGAGGTGCAGCAGCAGGGTTCCGAATCCACAGGGCTATTAATAAGGTCGCGATATACAAGCTATTTTAAAATGGCGAGCCATGCTTCCCAGAAGGATATTTACGTCACAGAATGCTACACAATATGCTGTGTGTACATTCTACCCCTCAACAGGTCTATCGAGGCGTTCAAAGACACACACCGCTGCTCCGGAGGGTTGCTGACCTCTCCCGATCCACCGGTCCTAACAGCTTCTGAAGCGCATTGTGCTTTAATATCATAAGATACCGCATTGAAGACGCCAAAATGTGAACATGAGATTTAAACAAACCTTACAGTTTCAGAGAGCTTCCATAAACAGCAGATGTATTATTGGAAAGAGAGAAGGAACAATAAATTAATCATGGAATTAAGAATGAAATTACACTAACAACAGGACCCTATACTACAAGGCAGGTACACGCGTAAAACACAGTGCTGACGAGGTCTCAGATATGATATCTGATCATATCTACACGATCGTCATTCCGCTCCACGACACACCACCATTGAAGAAAGCTGAAAAGCACATGGTGGGGATATTACATATCTATCACAGCTGCATCATGGGGGATTGACTTTCAGGAAAACAAGGCTTCAGGGTGTGTAAGAGCGTGAGTAACCTGGCAGGACACAAAGTCTGCGGGGTTTGATCAGATACCTCTCAGTATCATACCATATTTACCAAGGTGCTTCAGGGGTTAAATTTTCCCAAGAGGTCCAGGGAAACCACAACAGCATGCAAAATAATAAGATCAAATGTCATAAACCTGTTAGTAACACAACTGAAAGCCTAGCAATCCTGTAGTCGAATGAGCAGCAATCTCTGTGGCAGACTTCACATAAAGGTGTACAAAATATCCTACAATTGGGTTCAGCTCTTTGAGGGACAGCCAGCCATTCTTCTACCCCCCCCGTGAATCACTTCACTTTCAGAAGCTGTTATGTTAGAGCAGGGGTGTCAAACTTCAGTCCTGGAGGGGTTGCTGTCAGTGCAGGTTTTCATTCCAGCCAATTCCTGCTTTTACACGAACTCCTATCTATCTCATTTAATCACGCCCTCCATCATTCCATATTTACTGTGTCAATCAGCATATTCCCAACAGGGTTTAGTTATCTTTTAAAGATTTTTTTTAAAGGGTAAGATGTTGCCTCTTAATATCACTCATTTCTCCATTTGTTGCTAATTATCGCAGCAGTGGAAACACAGATGAGGTCATTGGTGCTCTTTAGGGCCTAATGAGCAGCAATGACCTAAGGTGTGTCCACTACTGTGATAATTAGCAATTGACACAGACCACACAGAAACTGCAGGTAATACCTTTTATTACTGAACTAACTTAATGTCCTTTGACAAACTCTGGAGTCAAGCTCCCTTTTAGGTCTGTTATTGACAGAAAATACGAAATGATGGAAATAGGGGCATGATTAAATGACAGGGGTTCACATAAAAGCAGGAACTGGCTAGAACGAAAACCTGCACCCACAGCGGTCCCCCAGGACGGGAGTTTGACACCCCTGTGTTAGAGACTCCACCTGTATTTAACAATGTTTTACAAACAGCATTGGGTCTGACTCAGTAATGGACACCCAATCAGTCGTCAGTGAGGGCGGTGCTCATTGCAATCATGTGGCAGTAAGATCAGGCATTTAGAGAGAATTGCACCTCATCCAATGCCAAATGACATCGTCATACAAAGTAAGGCCTTCACATCTGAGATGGTTCATGCTTGACTTTCAAAAAGTATCATTTGCAATTACAGGAATCCTTAAGAAATATATTTTCACATTATGGAGGGTGCTTACTAACATCATGTTGTTCATTTTCAGGAGCAGCGTTCCTATAAAGCTGGTTAGTCCATTTTCACGTTTGTTTTATAGGCTGATTTTGATGCCTAAACCCCTGCTGGCTGCAGCCTGTGTGGCTCAGGGGCTGTAAAACATGAAACACAAGTCAGACATGCAACACATGTATGCTGTAAGTTATATTAGCTGCCAGAGGATAGAGCATTAATAACTTGATATAGCGTAACCCACACCACCACATTAAACAGGGCGACTGTCCCTGCCAGACTCACCCCAGGTCAACAGCAGCACCATCCAAAAATTCCACCCAAGGCAGGTTCTGACGCATTCGGTACTTCATAGGCAGATATGGTCAGAGCAGGTCACAGCACCGGTAAGCCCTGCTGAAGGGGCTCTGGTCTTTAGTTTAATTTATTATGCCATAAGATTCATTGCACCATGTTTACGGCCTTCTATCACTGTCAACAGTTCTCCTCAACAACAGTCATGGTGCAAACATCTACTGCTCACTTAGGATTTCCTGCTCCTCACTTACTAGGCCAGAGTGCTGCAGCAGCAGTGTCACTTTTAAAGGAATGTGCCTGAAAAGACAGAAAAACATGATATGAAAACATGACAGAAGGTTGAAGGTCGGAAAAGTGCAGGCTAAAGGCAGTGGGGCCCAGTTTGCATCCTGACATCTGGAGATGCCAACGTTGGCCACTCGAACCATGACAGAGGTGACCAGTACTGGTCTTCAGAGTGCCACCAGACTGCAGGTGACAATTCATCTCAGAAAGCTGCACTGCAACTGCAATTACTAAACCACTTCTGGATGTTTAATGAAGAACAGAGAGCTGCTTAAAAGCACTATCATGTACAGCTGGGGGCCTTCGGACCGTGGGCCGCTTGGCGTGGTCTTTCCTCAGTCCTTGAAAAATGTACTGAAACACCTGTATGAAATGAAGACCCACCCATTACTGACCTTCTTCCTACATCCCAATCACAGCCTAACTGTTACATAAACTGCAATGTCATTAAAAAAAAAAACATTAAACATTTCCCAGCTGGTCCCTGGTATAACAGCATGCCCTCTTCTCACAATGCCCCATTTCTCCTCTATACCTGCCCCATCCCCCAGCGTACATACCTAGAGTTGCGGACTGCACTACCCCACCCCCCCTGGCTACTACCATACTTGTTTCACAGCCTCAGGGACGTCGAGCCCCTTTAAGAGCAGCACGCCGAGGACCCCGGCCAGCTGTCACAGGGGACTTGTGTTTGCCCCCAGTAACCCAGACAAACCAGTAAAAATTCTACTGCGTAATTAACAGGCCTTGCTTGCCTGTCTAAGATTGAAAACAGTTCTCCTACATAAACTGGTCCTGCTGCGAGGTGACCATGTAAATATACACATTTCCATTTGAAGAAAAACATTTTCTGATATGCCAGCTATCAAAGACGGCTAATAAAAAATCCATCCTGCTAAAGCCACTGCCCTGAGACAGGGATTCTCCCCACCCCCACAACACCATCTCGAGGATGCTGGTCATCATTCACTTCAAGAAGCCGCATCACCACAGCAGCAAATCATTTCAGGCACTGAGCTTCACGTGCAGAAACATGAAGCAAGACTTCACAGCTTCAGGCCCTGTTCCCCATGAAGGACCTTGCGGGATACCTTCTGCGATCCTCTCTTCTCTCTTTCACTCACGGCTGGCAGTTAATTATTTAACATGTGACTCTAATCTGAGACCGTAATGGCACCACCCTCTTTCGCGGTCATTCTCCTTTTCAAAGGTTTTATCACAGCTGCCAGAAGCACACTGGGGCTGTGAGGTAGGGCGCTCCTTCCTCCTGGCCTGTCGATAGAGCCGTCTTCACCACAGAGCCTGACCCCTCATTTGGGTTCACTGGGCCTTGGTTCACCAGCTCGAGTGTCTCCTCCAATTTCGCGACATTCCCGTCCTAACGTCAGGTCACATTGTTAAAGTTCCCCATGTAACAGCCCTCCGCAGCTCCCCAGGTGTCGCCTTTCACCCCCCCCACGCTCAGCTCAGTCCTCCAAACACACACTTCTCCTCCCACGGCCTTGCTGACAAGCCGTAAAGGAGACCCCTCCGAGTCAAACTGATGGATGTCATTAGCTCAACAGCTGTACCAAAAAGCCGAGGTGATTGTGAGAAGCATTTTCCACAAGCAGTGCGCTGCTCGCCGTTTATATTTGGCTCCTTCAACGTCTGACAAGAACTGAGGAAAGTTGACTAGACTCTTAGTCATCTCAACTCTGTGTTTCCACAACATTATCACCATAAACGGCTTCCTTTTTTTAAATTTCCAATTCTAAGTTGCATGCTTTTTTTTTTTTTTAAAAAAATCACTGTTTTGACACCCCCACGTGCAACTTTAAGCAGGATGAGGAGATGACTTTCTAACAAGAGATGGCCATGCGCTTAATGACGCTGGAGGGTAAACAGCAGGTGCTTCAGTGAAGAGGCCATAAGCAGCTTGAGATGAGGAGAATCAGTGTGTTTGGGTACATGGGTATAACAGATGTCACACCCAGAGAGCTTCTCTTCTGATTCACAAGATCTCCTGGCAACAGGGACAGTTACCCAGAGGCAGACGTGCTGCTCATTTTTACAAATTGAGTGGAGGAACTTAACTCACATGATCATAAGATCCGAGCATTATTAAAGCCTGCAGGACATCCTAACACTGATGCAGACCTTGAGGGCTCTGGTGTTATTTTAGCTGTTCAGTGCTGTTTTACTATACATTGGTGTATACACTGATCTTTCATGAGCTTCTTGTGTGTGTGTGGGGGAAGGGGGGGGGGGGGGTGCAGGGTTAGGAGCATGTGACTGGCAGGGAGTTAACAATGGAACATCAATTAGCCTGAGCCATGTGGCATCTGAAAATAACCCACACACAGACTGTGAGAGGCAGTGACTCACCATAGCAGAAGAGCAGGAAGCCAGGAGCTGACACGCACGCACGCACACACACACACACACACACACACCCCCACGCCCAACCCTCTAGCCAAAGTGGTGCAGTCCAGCACTCCTGCTCACACCCACAGCCCAATGCCCATGGTTCCATTTTCAACACTTGAGCACCGACACCTCCACCATTCCATTGAACTCAGGAGGTCAATCAACAGGATTCCCGCCAAAACGGCTTTGGCCTTTTCCTGTAGACGCTCATCTGCTCAAGCATCCAGTCTGCACCGTGTGCAGGGCACCAATAAGTGGAATAAAAAAAAATACAGTATCTTCAAAAACATCCACTGAAAATGTGACTTTGCCGCATTGTTCCATTTACCTTGACACGTGGGAGCTCAGCCACACTCTGGAGCGCATGTCCAGAAGTATTTCTCATCCCAAAGCCTGGCTCACCCAACCAACAGCCAAGAGCATGTGACTGGAACGTACCACCCCCCATTTAAATGGAGGGGGGGGAAGAGGAGGTGGAAAGAACAGAGCAGCTCAGAAGAAGCTTTCAGGCTCCATCTGAGAATCAAAGTCCAACATAAATCTCTGCCAAACACGACCAGCCCACACCTGCAAGCTTATACAAGAGCCTAGAAGCACGACAGAATCCTTCAATGTAGGAACTCCCCTCCGATTCACTCTATGGGCGCGTGTGTCGGCCGTGACACCTGTGAGACAAAGAGAGCACGGCTCTATGTAGGACGCGTTTACAGTGGGGCATAATTCAGTTATTTTAAGACATGGCAGAAGTAGGCTGATCATCACATGCCAGGGGGCTCCTAAGCAAGGCAAAGACTGTAAACACCCAACGAAAAAAATGCACCAGCTTCTCCTGCCCGAATTCGGTCGCTGAAGGTGACAGCCAACACCCCAAGTCACATGACGTGATACAGTGAAACACCTATGGGTA
Organism: Gymnarchus niloticus; assembly: GCA_009936485.2. Taxonomy (NCBI): domain Eukaryota; kingdom Metazoa; phylum Chordata; class Actinopteri; order Osteoglossiformes; family Gymnarchidae; genus Gymnarchus; species Gymnarchus niloticus. The sequence goes on from JAACJT020000034.1 coordinate 4,689,357, forward strand.
TTTCCTATGCCGATAGATAGCATACAAGCCTTTCATTTTCTGGCTCTGTGACAGAGATTCAGGACTTAAAAATGTGAACGACAAATTCTCTCAAAACCGGCACGGATTGAAGACTTTTTTTTTTTTTAAAAAACTGAGCAGATCCGAGTCGTGCAGTTTAAGAGCAGCAGCTTGGATTGAAAGCTGACTGTGAGAACATGAAGGAATTTTAAATAGTTAACACTCATAATTTAACGTCACTGAGCCAAACAACAGGCTTGCCGGCGAGAAGGCCAAGCGGTACTCTGCGAGATCAGAGTCGCGGCTGTAACCACGTGTGCAGGCGTCAGCCAGAGCTGTCGTGAGAAGCCTGGTTAAGCTTGCAGTGCGCGTGTGCATACACGCGCCGGCAGACGCACGCACCAACCAAGAATGATGTACATTTGACACCTGCCACCCAGGAATGTGTGCGAAAGCACAGCCAGTAAAACAGGCTCATGTTAACAGCAAATACGTATGAGGTGGGTGTGGAAATGGAAAGAAAAATAAATCAAAGCAACAAGCCTGAAAAACAGCATATGGACCAACCCTGGGGTGACATGAGGAGGATGGCGTGAAATGGGGCGGTGTCTACCCCACCCTCAGCTGCCCTGTGTCCAAGGGCCTACCGCTAACTCCAGCTGCCCGCCGAATCTGAATCCCACAGACTCACACTGACAGCAAGCACAAGTTCAACATGGGTTTATTTTCAGATTTGTTCTTAAGACATTAACAGATTTTATGCCTTATGAAATATTACACTCTGCCGTCATAAAGTGCAGGATTAGAGTCACTCACCTGATGTAACATCTGAATGGTAATTTCATTTGGGAACAAAGAGAAATTCATAATGAAAAGCCCTTTATGCGTCATCGCGAAGCTAAGGTACAAGAAGATTCCAGAAAGCTCAGTTTGTTAGTGCATTGGCATACCCCGTGGCCAAGGTCAGGAAAGACCCTTTAAAAATACACTTAGACTCTCCGTTGTTGTACATGGCCATTTAACTCATGGATATGACACGGCAAAACGAGCTCGAGGACGCCAACAGAAAAAAAATCACTGGGGGCAAAAACGAACGTCCGTATTAAATTATGGGATTCATATTTGGCTCCTTTTGGTCACAGCTCGCCACAGGACACTCGCTGCACCGAGACAGGAGAGGTCATGTGATCTCCGACAGCCTTCCACGTAGCGTAAAATGCAGACACAGCCGAGAGAGTTCAAACCGACCCGGAAAATTGGCCTGTCGTCACTAGATTTAAAAAACAAAACAAAAAAAAAAAAAAAAAACTAAAAAGGAATACGCATACGCTAAGCATTGCACAGACAGGTGCCGACACAGGACGTTTGCATATTGGGGCCTGTGCAACAGGTACAAAGCACTTCGAGGTGTCGGCAGATGTGGACCACTTCGTAAAGCTCTGTTCCATCCAACGCCCAGCAGGTCCTCCCCCGCGGAAAGGGAAGGGCCTGCGCCGGGGGGGCACGTGGATCCTTTGTGGGGGCAGGGGGGCTGATATCAAAGATGGGGCGTGGATGTGGAAACGTCCACGGTTACCAGAGATTTGGGGGGGGGGTCTACTTAACGAGCTGCACACATCCCACTGGGTTTGCATAGAAAGAGAAAGCGGGGGGTGGGGGGGCCTCCAGGAGCTTTATAAATAACAGGAAATGCACGCAAGTCCTAATTTCAAGCAAGAGGAAGAAAGAAAATCCACACGTGGTATAAAATCTGGTGTACGCCCATGGTACAGAACACCCATGCAGTCTAGCCACCATTGGCATCCCTCACCGTGTGGGACCGGTTTAACATTCCAGAAGTCGTCGCACCCAACGGGGGTGCAAGGATGCAAGATGGCCCCTCGTACGCACCCAGCGGTCATTATCTGTGCAGCAGGACGAAGGCCTCCAGCTTGATGGGGATGTTACCACGGTAGTGGAGGCCGTGGCGAACGATGACACGGGCAGCCAGGCACTGCAGCGTGGTGTGGTTGATGGGCTGGATCAGGTTCTTGGCCATCTCCTTCTCATCCAGCAGGTCGCAGGCTGTCTGGTTGAAGGAGTTGGTGCTGTCAAAGTGCGAGCCACAGGAGATGAGCAGGTTCATGATGTCCGGGTGGTTGTTGGAGGCCGCAACGTGCAGTGGGCTGTTGTTGTCCTGGTCGCGGCAGTTCACATCGGCCCCACACTCCACCAGGATGGAGGTCACCTGAAAAGACGGGAACTTGCAGACGGGGTAACGGCCCACGCAGGTCGTGTTCCGGTCTACGGCCAGGTGCAGGGGGCTGTAGCCGTTTTTCCCGCAGGGCTGTAGTTTGAGGAACCTGTAGATGGTCTCCTTCTTGAAGTGGTCCTGCTCCACAGTGCAGGGCACCTTCTCCAGGAGGCAGATGAGGTGCAGGATGATGGAGAGGGCCTTGCTGAGCTGGGCCGGGTCTGGGGTGAGCTGCATCTGCTTCATGGCCCGCTCTATCTCCAGCACGCTCTTGCTCAAGACGCCCATGAGATCGTGGAAGGAGACAGCGGTGCCCAGAAAGCCCTTGGCGCGGTCCTGGAGCATGAAGGAAAAGAGTTCGGCGAAAGACAGCAGGCTACTGGCCGTCATGGGACTCAGGGGGTCCAGGTTGCTCTGCTGCATGTCCAGAGCATACTTCCACAGGTTGATGCATCGCTCAAAGTTCCCCGAATCGGCGTAGACCGCACCACGGTAACGGATGTAATAGGAGGTGTCGGGGTGCGAGGGACCCAGGATCCGCTCACGAATGAGCAGGGCCTGCATCCTCATCTGGTCTGGATCAGAGATGAGGCTGTCCAGCTCATCCATGCTGTTCACCTCCTTGGAGTAGTCGTAGGCCATGACCAGCTGCCTCGGCTCCTGCTTGTGGATGACGTTGCTACTGTCGCCGAGGCGCAATTCCATGGCCCGTTTCCAGTACTTGAGGGCACCGAGGAGATCCCGCTTCTTGTCGACGAACGTGGCCCCAAGGAGCTCGAGGGCGTTGATCTTCTCCGCCCGGCTGGTGTTGTGGTGCTGCGTGAGGAAGTCCACGATGTTGGTGTGCCCGGTGACGCTGGCCGAGAGCAGCGGCGTCATGCCGTAGCCGTCCCTTTCCATCTTGGCTCCGTACTTGAGGAGCATCTTCATGATCTCCAGGCTCCCCGACTCGGCGCAGTCGTGCAGCGCCGTGTTACCTGTGGGAAAAGCAACCGTTAGACCAGCGACGCTATGTGGCTCCAAAAGAGCCTCCAGCTCAAAATGGAACTAATTACGAGATGCACGAAGCAATCAAAAATGACTAAATCAGGACATTACGGTAACAGTTGGGAGGTTTCTGATGACTTCAAAATTTGGTTCAAACCATCTAGGCGTGTGAGGAGGGCTGAGGATGGTGCCATGAATAGGAGGATGGCATCGCCGGTCCTCTGTCATATTAAAAGCAACATACAAATTAAGCTCAGTCGAGAATTTCTGGTACAATTAAAAACCCTGAAGTCAGTGCAATTCATTCCAGGTTTTTGGGTTTTCAGGGGATTCTAACTGTTAATCTTCACCCAGCTGAAAAGAAGGTTAGCTTTCTGAGCCATTTGCAACAGACACACACGGCAGAGCGCATCTCGGACAACACTGCGCTGTGTCCCATTTCTGTAAAAGTGACGCATCTCTAACTGCTGATTCTGCCCACTCACCCCAACCATTAACGCAGTACGTCAAGTTGAGGCATTTAGCAGAGATTGACTTAAAGCTTCCATGTGAATGTTAGATTCTCTCACTTTCTGACGTCTCTCCAAAGCATCGGCAGAATCCCAGAGGAAAATCAACATCCTCCCTCCGAGGGACTGAGTGTTGGGTCAGCACACTCCAAATCAGGGTAGGATGTGCGATGCAGGCGGTCTGTTGCTATAGTTACTGGCTTCCACCCTGCTATATGAGAGGACTCTTCACTTTTGCCAAAGTGGCCCGGCTGATGTGTATCGAGCCTTCTGAAACACTCCGAAGGCTTTTCAGGAACAGCAACACAAGCCAATTTTTGCACACACACCCTTGGTCGGTTTGCCTTTCTGTATTTATGTAAACATCCTTCTATGAAAGCTGGTGACTTTTTATCCTCTCCTTCCGCACTTACTGAAGGAGATCAAGTAATATCATATAGTCTGTCTGGCCTGGAGGCCCCCCAGGATCCACAACACATCAGTGTCACTCTGGTGCTACTACAAAGCCCACCAGATCCCTCAGACTTGAGTCACCATGTCTGAAACTGTGAGACACACACCCGGAAAATGCTTAAAAAGACACCATGTGACACAGGACCTGAATCAGTCACGAGTGGGTGGGTATGTTTCTTCACAAAAGGAACCCCACGGAGCCAAAGCTGTACGACATGGCTCCTCGATCACCTGTCAGCCGCCAGTCCGTCTTCTCTGTCCAAAGTGGCTTCCATTAACGTGACCTCCGGTTCGCCGCGGTTATTTTTGCCCAGTACTTTAACCAGCATGTCGAATTCAGTAAGCCTGGGTTTACACTACATTATTTTCCCGCCCGATTTTAGCTCTGATTTGCATCATTGCAAGCCGCCACCAGTCGGTCCTAGTCTGCCAATTCTTGGAGAGTCGGCGTAGTGTATGATGGGCTCAGGCTCCAGTCTCCGGCCTGGAGAGCGGTTCTGACGAGTCAAGGTGTTTCAAAATTTTGAATCTCAGGACTGGAGTCTGGAGCGAATCGGCTGGAGTCGTGAAGTGTGTGACACCCAGTCACGTAGTGTGTGATCCCCAACGCAACACAAATATACATCCATCATTCATTAAGGGCGAACGCCCCAGTCTTTTCAGAATCTTACATGATCCAAAACATCATGTAGGCTCCTTAAAGTTATCTGCTTGGTAAAATTAAACACCACCTGCAGCATTTAGCCAACAAAATGTGAAGACGCCTGAAAACAAACAGAAGTCATTTCACAGGTGTCCATATAATATACTTTATGTACATTTTTGCTATTTCTATTTTAAACTCTCGTTGCCATAGTATCGAGCTCTCACATAAGACACATTAACAGCATTCATCAATACCCAAATGGATGCAAGTGCTGCACAATAACCTTCTCCCAACTTATTTATTCAGACACTAGTTACTGTCTGAAGAAGATCAGCTGTCAGGCACTCAACTTTCATTACCCAGTGAATACTCGTACCAAGTAGGCCATCGTCTTATAAACTTCATCTTTACTATCGTCAGTCAGGAGCTCGTTCTGACTAGCGGCACTGAATGGAGAGACCCGGCTGCCGTAACACTGACACGTCGGACAAAACCACAACAGACGTGGAGGGTTTGGCAATGACGTACACCCATCCATCTTCTACCTGCCTAATCCTGGTCAGGGCTGCAGGGGGCCTGGGGCACATCTTGGACAGGACACCAGTCCAAGGACAGACACGCGCGCACACACACACGTTCGTTACTAGTTCACTACTTTGTGGGCAAATTAGCCGAAATGCTAATGTCTTTGGACTGCGGGTGGAAACCTGTGAGACACGGGAAGAACGTGTAAACTCCACACAGAAAGCGGAGATGGGATTCAAACCCACAATGGACCCCAGAGGTGTGAGGCTGGAGTCCAACCACGATTCCGCTCCCAATGTTGCATAATAAAAGCATTTTAAACGAGCACAGAAATCAGAAGTGGTTTTCATTCCCCTCAGCCCAGTGTTTGTTCCTCTAAATAAAGACTTCCAAACCCACATGCCGAGTGCCATAAGGGGCTCTCTTCTACATACGGTGTAAGGGTAAGTAAACCCTGCACTGCCGAGTTTCTCGGCTCCCTGTCTCACCGGGAACCCAAGCCCAAGCCAGTGGAACCTGGTCCTACTCCAAGAAGGGATGGTTTTGGATTAATGGGCTGTGTTGACATTGGATATTAGGTGGTCTGGCCAGCCCATTCCTCTCCCTGCTTATTCACACCTCAGGGTCAATGTGACTGTATGTGTGCTGACAGTTCAGAGCTAAAGTGACAAATCTGGAAAGTTCAGCGTGACAAACAGTCATTCTCATAGTTCGCCAACGGTTCCGATCGCTTTCTCCAGATGAGTGGAAAACTGGTTCTCGACTGGCTTTAAACAGTTGATGATTACGCACGACAAGCCCCTTGAAATAGTTCAAAATTAGAAAGCGGCTGTACTTTGACACACTAAACAGCACGGCGTGGGAGACTCACCCTTGACACTCTTCCTGTTCACGTCGGCTCCCTTCTCCAGCAGGTACTCGGCGATCTCTTTGTGTCCCTTGTAACATGAGATCATCAGGCATGTATGGCCGTGTCGGTTGGCCACCTCCAGGTCGGCCTTGTGCTCCACGAGGTACCTGACGATGTCGAGGTGGCCGTCGAAGCAGGCGGCCCGCAGTGGGGTCGAGTTGGTCAGCGTGGTGCTGTTCACGGCCGCGCCGTGGCCCAGCAACGACTGCACCACCTTCAGGTGCCCGGCGGCCGAGGCGGCCCACAGCGGCGGGGCACCCTCGATGGTCTCGCCATCGAAATTGACGGAGCCCCCAATCTCGACGGGGGCCAGGCAGCACTCCAGGAGGTATTCCACCAGGTCCAGGTGCCCGTTCCTGGCGGCGATCAGCAGCGGGGTGGCTCCGTTCGTCTTCTCCGCCATCAGCTTGCCGACTTCGGCTCCTGCTTTGTTTTCCAGGAGCTTCTGTAACAGGCGCAGCTTGCCGTCCCTGGCCGCGTTGAACACGGCCGTCTTCAGATCCATCGAAGCACCCGATCCTCTCCCCCCTCTCCCCCCCCCGGAGCTTGGAAGTTATGGAGCCTTAGCCACAGCCGAGGACCCGATCTGAGATCTTAACCGGGCTCGTTAAGCGTCAGTCACACCTGCGATCGCACATCGCGATCCGCTCCAGAATCCGAATGACCGCACCATACGCTAAACCCCGGCGTCAAGTTTCACGGAAATTTCAACAAACAGGACGAGGACCGAGCGAACTCAGGAACAAAGGACGCTGAAGAGTCCCCCCCCTCCCCTGCGACGGCCCACACCGCCGGCGTTACGACGTGACAGTCGGCCGGCGTTACGATGTCGCAGTCTCGCGCCGACCTGCCTTACTATTAGTCAAGCGGCCAGCGTGTAGGCGGCTCACTCGGCTTTCTCCTCGACGTCGACCTCCATTGCAGCCAAAAGCACCTCTCGGTGAGGCGGGATGAAGACACCAAACGTGACCCAAAGGCTCATCCCGCGTCTTATCGTGAAACCAAGGAGCGGTGGGCCGAAGCACATGAGCGCCGTCCTCCTCCGCTCGGCTTTCCTGTGTATCTGGAGAAGATGGTGGCGTCCAGCCTTCTCTCTCTCCCTCCCACTCGTGTGTGTGTGTGTGTGTCTCTCTCTCTCCTTCCCACTCGTGTGTGTGTGTGTGTGTGTGTGTCGCTCTCTCTCTCTCCCGCCCCCGTCTCTCTCTCTCTCTCTCTCTCTCTCTCTCTCAGCACGTCACTCTCACTTAGTCTTAACACACATTTGAATTGCGATTTTTTTTGTCCCCCTCTCCCTCTGCGTGTCTGACTAACTGTCACTTACTCATCGCCTTCTCTACCGAGAAAGCTCCGCAGGTCGACACACTACTAATACACCGCATTGCTGATTTTGCTTTGCAACTAAATGCCCGGAGGTCCGGTTCCGCAACGCAGCAAAGCAAGCTCTGTACGCGCCTCCGCCTCCTTCCACCTCGGTTGTACTGGCAGCCGAAGGGTCCAATCAAAGCCGTGAAACTCTGCTACGTATCCACGTGTACGTGCTGTTCTCCTGTGGAGTCCGGGTGACAGCGTCCCGGTGTCGTTCTAGGATGCTCTGTTCAACACGAACTCATCACAAACACGACAAAACATCCAGTAGTATCTACTGGTGTTCATTACATAACGCAGACACATTTACAGTGGAAAAAAATGAATAGCACCACTAAAAAACCTTTCTCGCGAAATTAACAAAAATCTATTTGAAGACTACTGAGCTCAAACTAAGACTTTTGTAATTTTTGGGCAAAAATGTCAAAAGTATCCGTGTTTGATTAAACTGAATATCTACCCTTAGAAGCAGGCTGGGGCTCCCCAGGGAGAGGGAGAGAAGTGGGAGGTTGCCTTTTGAGTGGCTCACAAGGTACATGGTGTTAAGGGATTTTCAGTCACTGACTCCAGACTTTGTGCCTGATGTAAAATCAGTATCATTTTCCAACACAAGTCCAAGTTATCGATATGCCAAGGGACTGACTTCACGATGACGGCAGGGGAATGCAAAATGTGGAACATTTTGACACCAGTACCCATGAACTGAGTGCACATTCCTGTGAATTGTTGTTATCCGTGTTATTTGATTTTTCATGCCTTCACGCAGGTGTTTCAGTGAGTAGCACTGTTGCTTGATAGCCTCCATGGTTGGGGGTTTGAATCTCACCCGTGTGTTCTATGTCTGTTGTGTCGGTTTCTTCCCATAATCCAAAAAGATGTTAACTGGTGTCTTGACATTGCCCATGTGGATTATTGTATGTGTGTGTATTTGCCCTGTGATTGACTCACATCATGTGCATGCAGCCTGGGACAAACTCAGAGATCTACTATGTGACCTGAACTAGAATAACTGACTCAATGTCTTGAAGCATCTACAGATCCTCATAAGAAGATGGGCTCCATCTGCTCAAGACCAGATCGCTCTAAGCGTCACAGACGTTCAGCCATGAGGAGCATGTGGCTCTCATGTCTAAACACACAGCCACAGAATACTTAACATTCTGTTATTCTGACATACACAGACTTAACAGAATGCAGACCAAACTCGTCAGTCAAGAGAACAGATGTGCCAGTTGAATGATTAAATTGAAACCAATAAAAAATGTGAAGGCTTCATTGGCATGCTCCCAACAAGGTTCTCCTTACGTAATTACTTGCCCAGTGACAGCCTATTTGGCTTTTAAACATAGCACATAATACATTCTTTTGTGAGTGGGGGCCATACAATTTAGACACACATTAATGCTTTAAAAAAGACTTATTTTGACAAGTTTAATGAGGACATTTTGATGTGAAGATAATCCCCCGGTCAAAGATTTTATAAATGTTATCGAGTCTTTTAATCTGATTCAATCACTGACTGTTCCAACTCACAAACAGGGGCATACTCTGGACCTTATTTAATCTCACGGTTTATCTGTTTCCATTACTGAAGTGTGTGATTTGCCACTCTCTGATCATTCGCCTCTTTTATTTAGTATCACAGCGCCTTGTCATAATTTGAAACCACATGCTGCTGCCCGTCGTGTTCGCTTGATCATCTCAACAACTGCAAATTGTTTTTCTTCTGCTTTTAGAAGTTCTTCATTATTTAACACTGCACAATTTTCTTTTAATTCAAGTGTTGATGAGATTCTCACTCATCTTGATTCTACACGTACGTCCGTTTGAGAATCTGTTGCTCCGTTTAGGAGTAAGCGCCCAAAGCCTAAATCAGGGCCTTGGCTTAAGGACACCACTCGTGCATGTTCTTAGACGTGCTTGTAGGCGTGCTGAACTTAAGTGGAAGAAGGACAATTTGCATGTGTCTCGAGACATTTTGTTGGATTATTTGAGAGAATATCAGAAAGCCTTCAAAGATGCCAAAACTCAATATCTTTCTACGCTGATCTCCAGCAACTGTCATAAGACAAGTGTTTTATTTAACACTATAAATTCTGTCCTTAACTCAGGTGAAACAGCCAGATCCACAGCATCTTCTATAGTGTTTTTGAAAACTTTAAAAATTTTTTTGTAGATAAGACCACCGCTGTTAGATTATCGATCACTTTGCTTGCTTAAGATCCATCTGTCTCTCTGGTGCACGTGTTCAGCTGTCTTTGATCACTTTCAGCCTATTTCACTTTCGCAGTTAATCGAATTGGTTCAATGCCTGCGCCCCTCTAATTGTCTTATAGATATTATTCCTCCCCGTTTACTCAAGGAGGTTTTTGGTACTGTTGGCCCAAGTATTCTGGCTTTGATAAATGCTAGTTTGTCCTCAGGTAGTGTCCCAGCAGCCTTCAAACATGCTGTGGTGCAGCCTTTGACCAAAAAGCTGAATTTAGATCGTTCCATTCTGTCCAATTATAGACAAATTTCAAAATTGCTATTTCTTAATTTCTAAAGTTCTTGAAAAGGTTGTTCTTAACCAGTTAGAAGTTTTCTTAATTGAAAATATTATTCTGGATGATTTTCAGTCTGATTTTAGAGTTACTTTGGGAGTTCCACAAGGCTCCATTCTTGGTCCTATCCTTTTTACACTTTAATGCTGCCTCTGTAGGTTCTATTATTAGGAAAAATGTTTTTTCTTTTTATTACTATGCTGATGACACACTACTTTATTTGCCACTTAAATCATTATAGGGCAGCTCAGTGCACCTGATCCATAAGTGCTTAAATGATATTAAATCCTGGATAGCAATACATTTTCTTCAGCTTAATGGAAAGAAAACTGAAATATTAGCATTTGGGCACTCAGAAATTTCGACTCCTCCAAATGATGCTCTTGGTTCTACTGTATCATATAAGAGGTCATTTGCCAAAAATCTAGCTGTGATTTTTGAGAGCACATTTAAATTTGATAAACAGATCAATGCTGTTGTACAATCCTGCTTTTTTCAGTTGAGACTTTTATCTAAGGTTAAGGCCTTCCTTTCTCGTAAGGACTCTGAAAAAGCAGTTCATGCTCTTACAACTTCCCGGTTAGATTACTGCAACAGTCTGTATGTAGGGGTTGATCAGACATCTTTACATTGACTTCAGATTATGCAGAATGCTGCAGCTCATTTATTGACAGGCACCCAAAAATATGACCACATTTTACAACTACTCGCCTCTCTTCATCGGCTTCCAGTCCGATTTCAAATCAATTTAAAAATTTTATTAGTTTTTAAATGCTTAAACGGATTGGTGCCTTCTTAACTTTCTGATCTTTTATAAATTTACACCCCAACTAAAGTAGTTAGGTCGACTAGCAATATGATCTTAGAGGTGCCAAGATCGAGGTACAAATGGAAGGGTGACTGGGCTTTTTCAGTAGCTGCCCCCTCTCTATGGAACCGCTTACCATATTATATCAGAATGGCCACCTCATTAGTCACTTTTAAGTCATTATTGAAAACTTACTTCACACTGGCCTATGAACAGAGGTGAGAGTGAGACATTTTTCTGTTATTTTATTGTTGCCTTGTTTTACATTGTGCTCATTTATGTATGCATGAGCCGAAAGTGCGTGGTTTTGTGTACACGTGAATGTATGCACTTGTGTGGGTATGTTGGCATTTAATTTATATTTTGTGATAGGTAAAAAATGTATATAGGTGATTGATTTCATACATCTTGTGATTGTACAGCACTTCAGTCAGCGTTGGCTGTTTTTAAATGTGCTTTATAAATAAATTTGACTTGATTTGTATGTGAATCAAATTTGAATTTAAAATTTTTATTAAAATAGAAACAGTTCTTAGAAAGAAAACTTGGAGTAAAGGGTAAATCAAATGCATCAGTTAGATGCTTTGTATTAGAATTATACAGAAAATGATGCACTTCCTAAGATGTTTAGGGAGGCAAAAATAGTTTAGTGCAAGAGACACCATTGATAACTAAGCTTACAGTGACCTCCAGCTGGATATGCCTGCAGTGAGAAATAGCACAACAGCAGAGAGGAGTTTAGTCGGCTGGACTGAGGCCAGTTCCCACCCAAGTGAGTCTGGGCTTATCATCAGTGATACTCTGTACAGAGAAGGTCCATTCCCAGGAAATGATTGACACCCAGAAGTGTAGAGACCATTGTACGCTTAATGAAAGGCTGGAGGAGGAACCACACCCAGCCCACTCCAGCGGCACCACAGACTTTTCCCCAAATGAAATTACAAGATTTAACCAGTGGTTAAATAGCTTTGTGTTGGATTCCCTCCTTCATCGCCACTCTGTAAATAGCCAAGTTGCGGTGAACACCCCTATAGCATTCTCAGATACAGTAGCATTTGGGAAAGACCAGGGTACTTTTCAGAAAGTGGGTTTGATTCCCCAAATCTCAAGTTCACAAAACCAGGTCACTGTGGTAATGTGTGGTCCTTAAACACAAATGCTGAACTGTACATTGACACCATAGTCTTTCTGTGGGACAACTGCTGCTGTAATTTCCCTTCAGTGGAACTACCTAGGCATTTTTTGAAACCAGGTTACTGAGTTACCATTAAAGCTTCATTTACTTTAGTAACCAAGAGTTCAGATGGACACTTCAAACCAGTCCTGCAGAAACATGACCTCTGCATGTTATGAAGAGGCTGTGATAAGAGGGGCAGACAATTGCATGAAAAACTCCTCACAGTAACCGAGCAACGAGGCCAAATGTGACAGTATAATTAGGTTTCACTTACAACACATACAAATTGCCTGTTTTCTCCAGGAACACATCCAAACAGGTCTTCCTCAGGAGGTTTGTCACAATTTCTTATCACTATGAGAACTAGCCAACGTTATGCAAACAAAATCTGTAAGGCTGCTTAAAAATGTTTGATTGCCCCCTAGTGGAAAAAAAAAATCAGCACACTTGAATGTCCAAATGGCAGAGGGAGAAGCAAATCATAAATTGACTGATTCTGACATACTGGTTGGAGAAAACAGGTCAATTTTTTCTGTTGAGGGCAGTAATGCTGTAGTCCTGTTTAGAACAGTCAAAGGTGTCCATAAATTCAATAAGAAATTTATCACAAAACCTTAGTTCCCAAGAACCTCTTCTAAATGAACCTATTTGTTGTACAAAAACTTGTTTCTGATTTGGCAGAGAAACACAGACACGCAGAGGTGGTTAGACAAAAGGGACATTTTTATTCCGCAGTAACATAACAGCGCGACATCCATACACGTGGGTCAGAGCGTGCCAGGTGAAGGTAAAACATCCCCCCAGAGACCAAGCGGGGCCGACGGGATACGCAAACTGTTTACTGCCCTACTATGCAGCACAGAAAATACATTCCAAAGCTACCAACAAAATATACAAATATGAGAAAGCAAAGACTACTGTGAAGTTGAATTTCTCTGACTCACAGCACCACAGAGCCACGTGGCCCAAGTTTCAGGAAGCCCAGCTGTGTGTCAGGGCTGGATCTGCTAGCAGTACCGCACCGGACAGACACTGACTGACCAACGTCTGACCTGTAGGACCCTTCTGACTCCCAGAAACACAAAATGGAAAAATAAAAGAAATGACACGCTCCTGTATCCTACATCGGTCTTGACATGCAGCGATGTGCTGATACTAGAGAGGCCTTCGCAGATCTGATGGACATCGCTGTGTTTGGTTGCCGCCTGAAGCATCTCTCCCCAAATAAGTAAAAACCTCACCAGAAGTGTTTCCGTAACCCGGACGTACATTTCAGGTTGCCACGGCAAAAATTAAAAGTACTAGCTGTACTGCCCAGAGGGAAATTGCAGCTGCTGTATCAGGAGGGGACGGTTCAAAACAATGCAGTGCATTTTACAGAAGCTCAGACAGGTGGCGCCACAGCAAACAGGTTGCCCCTGCACCTGAGCCTTCGGACCACAGTGCAACAGCCTGAAGTTGGCTCGCGTGCCAGATGTTTAATGAGCTATAATCGATAAAGGAGCCCCAGTGCGGCGCAACAAAATCAGGATGACCCTGTGGAAGTACGGTAACTACACACACCACGCACAGACAGAAAATACAATACACCCAACCCAGAACACCCAGACTGATAAAATACCAAATAATAATAAAAATGACACTACCATGTGGTCCTACCAGCTTCAGATGTACATTTGAGTAGCATCACACCAGGAAATTCCCCAGACGTGGAGAGAATTTGAAGAGAGGGTGACCCGCAACAGCACAACACCACACATTCTGGCATACAGCAATAGGGTGGGGGGGAGACACACCCTCACACCAGGTTGCCGGGTGGGGGGGGCTGATTTTGATACATGGACGTGTGTTAAAAAAAAGAAACAATAAATTAAGTTGTTATTACAACAAAGGAATTTTTTGGATTTAGAAGTAAAATCTATAGTGCGGCTACCAAAAAAAAAAAAAAATTTTTTTTTTTTTTTTTAAATAAAATTTGCAGTGAATTGTTGCTGCCTCCAGTGGGCCAACAGCAGACCCTGTGACAAACGATCGCCGCTACATGGGGGTGGAGCTGGAAGGGGGTTACAAGCCCACCCGGGTGGTGGTGGTCTTCTTGTCTGAAAAGAAGCTGCGGAGCAGAAGCACCTGGCTGATGCTGACCACCAGGAGGATGATGGCCTCTCCGATGGACCAGAAGGCTACCCTGGTGTTGAGATCCTCGGCACGACTGCGGCCCTGCGCCTCCCGCAGACGGAAGTGAGTCTGGTAATCAATGACAGACTTCAGGGCTTCGTGGATGGAGACGCAGGCAGACTCCATCTGAAGGAAATTGATTAATGCCTTGATTAATGCAGCATGGACCCACAGTAGAGGACTAGGCACCTGACAGCCATGGTGCCAAAGCCAGAAGTGGGACATGATAATTATTGGGCAAGTGCACAATTACAGCACCCCATAAAAGCATCAGATGAAACGTGAAACAGTGTGCTTTCCCCCACACAAGTTCTAACACTATGCATTCATTTTAAGGTAAAAGACCAGCTGAGATGTTAAAATGTGATTTGCATTAAAATAATCCCACTGATTCAGATTTTAAACCTCACTGCAGGGAAAAAAAAAAGTCAACTAATTTCTACCAACTTTTTCGTCCAAACAGACTGGCATGTCCCCATGAGAGGAGCTTGCAACACTCAGCTTATTAATGGAGGAGGGTGACGGTCCCTCTATCAAACTGCTCTGCTGGAAGACTATTATTACATTAGGTATGAATCACTGTGTGCACCTCTAGATTTTGGAAACTGCACACCCCTAAAAACATTAACCCATTCCAGAGCATTTTAGCTTAATAAAACCTTAATTAATTTGGCTTGACTCAAGAGAATTGATCTTCCACAGTTAAATCATTTTGCAACACTGCACACAAAACTTAATGACTTGAAAGGATGCAACACACACAATCCCTCCTATGCGGTTTAAAATTAAAGCCCATTCTGTCAAATTCAAACTTTGATAACCGCAAACCAATTGAGAACGTACCACTTCCAGAGATGGGGGTGGAGAAAAAGCGGCCACCACCCACACGTACCTGAGTTAAAGCTGTAACTCTGTTCTCATTTGGGAAGAGAGGGGGGTCGTCGCCAACTTGAAAGTCGAAGTAGACCGTCTTGTGGGTGAAAGTGGAGAACTCATTGCTGAAGCAGAACTTGTACGTCCCATTCTTCCCTGCTGTGAACGTGAAACTGTCATACTGCTTCTTCATCTCTTTGTACAGGACCGTTCCGTCCGGATCCTCAAGGCGACAGTCAACATCATAGTGCCCACCAGTCACCACCTGAAGAGAGACACCTAGTTTTTTAAAGCAATGTCGCAGCAGACAGACACCCAGTCCACAACTCTAGTGTTTCCCCATTAAGCTCCCATTTTGTGCAAAATATTTCATTTTGCATTTTTATGAAACACACAAGCTACAGCCAAAGTAGCAATGATATTTGGGAAGACACACCCCCACTTTACAATTGATTTTATTGGTAATTTAAACCTGGATCTGGGCCAACAATTTCAAACTAAAACCACACTCAAAACTACTCAGGAGACCCATGAAAACTACTGAGGGTGATAGATTCAATTGGACCACAGCACAGATAGAAGATTTACCAGATGAATAACAATGAGATTAACTCGAGAGTCGGGGACATGCATCTGTATATGAAGTGTCTTGGTATTAAGGGTAATATTATCTAAACTCAATAAATAAATTCTGGTAAACTGACTCCAGAACCGTGTTACCACACACACACACACACACACACACACACACATACACACACACAGAGGGAAACAGTGAGCAATCCCGAACAGGTGTGACTACTGAGAAATCCTCCCGAACCAGCACAGTACCTGGAACTCCAGGGTGCACTTGGTGCCGACGGTGATGTCCTCATGGAAGCACTGCTTGGCGTTGTCCGGCAGCTCGAAGGTCAGCTCCGAGCCGCGCACACAGCCAACGAGCAGCTGCAGCCACAGCACCTGCACCAGCACCCTGACCAGGCGACGACGGGAGCACGACATCTTCAGCGCCGGAGAGGGTGTATCCAAACACTGACTGGAGGAAGCACAGTGCTGCGCGTCACCTAAACCTAGTTATTACTGAGACGGTAAGAAGGACCTCCGCAAACCCGGATACACCGGCCTTAGCGGGCCCACACCATTAGCTACGAAGCTAGCCAACTTAAGGGATAGAAATAAGGTTTACAAATGTCTCGTTCCACTCAGTAACCCTATTTCTGCTGTTTGACCACCACTAACCACAAGAATAGAAAAAGTGCACGTCCGTAACTAAGCTTTATGTACTTTTTCTTATGTGAAGTAATTGTATGACACAAACGTTCCTATTACCTACTCACCTCGAATCCGTGACCCGGATAAAGGAAGCCGTGTCGCTGCTGCGTGGCAAAGGATTGGTGGCGCAAATGACATGTCGCCCCGGAAGCGATCACTGACAATTAAGTGCTGTAATATGTCGCCCCGGAAGTAGTTGCTGTGGGTCTCTTGTTAGTAGTTTGTTGAAAATATAACCAAAGGTCTCCAACTTGTACCAGAATTATATATATATATTGTTTCTGTGTACGTCTCTTGGTAAAGCAGCATTATATACAGTCAGGTGTTTGAACTAAATGCAACAGTTAACATTATTCCATTAATTAAAATTAACAATTTCTCAAGCAGCCCAAAAGGACCTAAATGCGTGTCTGTAACATTTAAAGTGTACTAATAAAAAAAATTAAAAATCACATACGTTCTGATTTCAATGCTTGGTGCCATGCAGATATATTTTCAGTTCAGCGCTTCAGTACAGCATACACGTGACCAGTAGGCATAGAATACCAATATGTAGGAAGAACACCACATTAAACATGCAACTCCCTGACTGATACATCCAAAAAGTGACGGAAAACATGCAGAAATAAAAATATTAAGTATGTCCGTATGTATCAATAGAAATGCATAAATAGATATGTTACAGTAAACATAAACATGATTGTTGTATATACTAAACATAATCAATGTATAGTATGCATGTATAAAAATAAAAGGAAACATGAAATGGTTTAAAGTGATACCCCCTCTATCAAGTTATCAAGTATGGTAAAACCAATATATTGCACAACAATTGTATGATATGAACAAAGTATTATGCTGACGACAGTAGTGTACTACAACAAGTAGAATATAAAATCGTAATAGTGTTATAAAAACAAATAATGATAATACTATGACCTTCAACATTAACAATTATTTGAATAATATAATAACAATAATTCCAAGAAGAATTTGGGAAAAGCAGTGATGGTAATGGTGATGCTAATTTTAAACTCAGAAGGGTGGGAGTTCGCTCAATGCCCGTTTCAGTTTGGTGATTGCTTCGGGAACAAAACTGTGTAAATGACAGGAATCCACTAGGTAGAGAATGTATCAGGCCAGAACTTACATTGATTTTAATTCACTCATAAGGGACTGACTTCAGTTTGCACAGCCTGGCCTTAGCAAAGATTTGCAGGGAATCCAACAAGCTGTTAAATAGTCATATTAAAAACAACCATCTCTGATCTCCGTGTAGAACAAGCAGTACAGTGGTTAAGGAACCACATTCGTGACACTTGATAAATTTGACACATTTTCTTCAGTTAATATCCAGAGAAATAATTATTTGAGTGTAAACCTATCAACACTGGTATACCAGTTAAATTAAATCAGTCTCCTTTTTTTCCATTCTAATACGTTTTTACCTTCAGTGAATTAAACTTTTGATTTTGTTCCACAGCTGTTACAATCTGCATGTTTCATATTTACACGCATTTCACATTTACCTATAATTACAAATACCGATGTTTTATACTTGTATGATTTCTTGGAGAAGCATCAGAATGTTCTGTATGAACGTTTTTCACAAAGCATATCATCATTATTATATAGCAATACAGGAAACACTTGGAAAGGAGCAACAGAGATTGACAGGAGCTGTAAAGATTGAAATTCTTATTAAGAGTTACTGATCTGTTTAGTTAATTTTCCTGATTAAAGTTGAATGGGTAATAAATGGAGTGACTGCTGATAAAGGGAAGGAAGAGTGCTAATAAAATCTATAAATCATCCACATGCATGAACAGTTCTAAGAACAGCAAAGATGTATGCGTCTGCAATTAAAATACTTCAGATTATATTATAGGTATTGATATGTAACAAATTAGCTTTCAGCAGCTTTCAACAGCTTTATCATTGTAACTAAGTACAGAAAAAAAATTAAAAAGAACTGGGTGCTGGGTGAAATATTAAAAACGGGTGTCTATCATTATCAAGAACTGAACACCTGACTGAGGAAATGTGGCCTTCAGTCCCTTTAGATAGGCATGAGAAATAAAACAGTCTGATAAGATATGGTACGACTTCACAATAAGAACAAAGATGATCATTAAAAGATTAGAGGTAAACACACAGGCGTGTTTTCACTGATTTGGCTTTTCATTTCCGGTTTTTGAATAACACGGAATAATAAAAAAAAAAACTCCTGCATTTTAGATAAGGATCTTGATGAAGGGGGGGGCATGATTACCCTCATCAGGACAAGAGGTTTAAAAACGGATGGATGGATGGATTTTTTGATCAGCACTTTATTATTATGCACAAAGCAAAAAAAGTTCCGTTTACAAACACTGACAAGCAAGTATTTTTGGTTTAGTTTTTGTTTATTTTTCAAGAACCAAAATAGATTGACCAGTGTAGACCAAAATATTCTCGCTGTCAATATCATATCTTGGACAAAAATAAACTCATGAAAACAGTACATTGTTTACAGTAAGTGACCAAGACCTCATTGATACTTCTAGCTATCTGAGCAGTTCAGGCAAAAATACTGTTGCGAATGTACAACCACTTTTGACGACTGGGGATATCGATTGCCTGAAGTAGCCCTTCGGAGCACATACAGCTGTCAAACAAACTTACCAGTATATTTTACTGTACAATATACTAACAGTAGCTACAACAGTTTCTGAATATCTTTCTGAGTACAGCTCATACTACAAAACCAAAGCATTATTTGGGTGTCTTTTTGCCCGTGAAGCAGTCCGAAGGGCAATAATCAACAGCAGTCAATGAGCTATGTTGACCACTAGATGGGAGTAAAGAACTCCTTATTGATTATCTGTCGCTTTAACAAGAGCTATTACTGGAGCTTGTGACGGATTTGGGGCGGCCAAGTTTTCAATGGAAGAAACTACTGAAAGTGACGCTTTGTAATATCGCTGTTTCACCATATATGTTTATTTCCATAACGTCTATATACACAAATGCTAACATCTTGTTTATTTCACAGATGTAAAGTCTGCCCTCAAATATGTTTTTTATCAGTCAGTTCATATATACAGCTATTAATATCGTTAAACTAACTTAATAAAGGTTAATAATTACATTCTGATACGGAGTGAGGTTATAGTTTCATCATATTAGTTGGTTGCAAAAGCATCCTATGATGTAAACCTTACCAAGATTTTTATTTTAAGGTAGGGTAAAGTTTATTCTGTCATTGAAAATATAAATGTATATAAAAGGAAGATATATTCTACATTTTGTTAAGTTGCTGTCAGCCACTACATGCATCACCTGCTCAGGAACGGTAAACAAACTTGATTTTACAGTCAATTCTGTGTAGCAACCCATCAAATGCACATAAACCCAATATACTCTGTTTCTTTAAAGATGCAGTTAGTGCTGCCATGTGATTTTGGTGGTTCTAGCGGTTTGTGTCAGCTGTTCATCTGCATGTTGTTTGCATCTGCATCATCACTGTGTGCTCTGTTTGGACTGAGTGACCACTAGCGATCTCCAGATCAGATAGGCAAGCATGCCCCTCGCCCTCATCACAAATCAATAGGTTGCCAGTGTCACTTGACTAAATGGGCAACGTTCCTAAAGTGAAGTTGGCTTGTGCACAGGCTGGAAGAAGGATGCTTTGGAATGCCCTCTGTCCTGGATTGGTCTGCATGGACTTTTGGCCCTGTCTCTCCCTGGTGCCAGCTTGGGCCTTGATGGTGCCGGTTCCCTGGCATCCATAAGGTTTGAGCCAACACTACCTCCTGGTTGATACCGAATTACCTAGTTTTGCTAACCACTGCAGATTTTAGCAGAGCCTGTATGTTACCGCAGTCTTATCTGTGACATCCCACATAGAACTTTGTACCTGCCCGGAGGTATCTGGTAAATAGCTGAACACACACAACACACACCCTAAGCTACTGTATCACACTGGGTGTACCCGTTATATTGTTAAATAAATTCATGTGGGGACAACCTCCGGATTGAGCTGTGGTGACCCATGACAGGCGGATCCCCTAAAACTGAGCAAGAAAGACTGGCTGACAGGGTCACTCCTAATCTCGTACACAGTGTGACGTGGTCCCGATGACAAAGTTAATACCCCCTATCATTTTAATAACTGCAGTAATTATACACACACAGTACATTAATCTGCAGCGATATCTCCAGCTCAATTAATTATTGACTCATTCAGCATTGGGGCCTTTGTCAATGGGGCTAATTGGGTGATCAAAGGATGAAGGCTGGTGGACTTTGTTAATGCCACAGTTGGAGGGCTGAACTGCCTGTATTTGGGAGCCATTTTGAAGCAAGGATGAAAATGAGCCCGGTTGTTAAATTGCTAGACCTGACAAACTGTGATTCTCCAGTAAGTGTTCCACATAATATTAGCAATTCTGTGTGGCAGGGCATGGCTACTTTATAATTTATGCCTGAAGTACTGTTGTCTAATCTAGAAGAAGTACATGAGGAAAACCAATTAAAATAAAAGGAAAGAGGTAAATGAATCATTAAATGGATGTTCAAGGAAATTATTTAACTTACCTGTCAACAGACTAACCCTAAATCAGTGAAGATTAGTTGTCTTGATGGAAAAATGACCTTCTTCTGGGGTGGTGGGGTGCTAAGATTAATATAAGCTGTTTCTAAAAATTGGGGTGGAATTTAAACCCCCAAACCCAAAAGAGTAAGGTAACATTGCTACCCTCAGATCCACCTTATAGAATACCACGGAGGGAAATTCATCTATAGATAAAGTCCTGAGGTTTATCTATCTACTTTGCAGCCTGTTTAATTCCTAGAGAATTATATCGTCTGTAGCTGAAAGTAATACAATCCTAAATCACCCACTGAAGCGGTCTCTAAAGGATCAATTAACTTTTAGATTGAAGACGCGCCTTTTGTTTAAATTTAGCATTTCCCTTTAAGGGATTTTAAATCCCGGTAACAGCTGCAGAACTCTGTAACGCGTAGCTACCACAAGATCAAGTTTCATGCCGGTTTATTTAAGACAAAGACCGTGTGTCTTTCACACTCGATATTTTGCATCACATGTACCCGTATGTAGAAGCGGGGCATGTTGTCCGGAGGATCTGGGATCCGTTCTAGAATGCGGGTTTAACAAATCCTACAGTCAAACCTGAATTATTGTCCGGAGGATCTGGGATCTGTTCCAGAATGCGGGTTTAACAAATCCTACAGTCAAACCTGAATTATTGTCCGGAGGATCTGGGATCCGTTCCAGAATGCGGGTTTAACAAATCCTGCAGTCAAACCTGAATTCTGATTGGAGAAATTTGGGGAGATTCGGAGAATCGATTAAAACCTGAAGTCGGGCTTTCGGTTTTCTCTAGTCAGAATTCAGGTTTAACTATATGACGTCTATTTCTATAACGCACCCCGGTCGGGACCTGTGTGCAGTTTACAATGTAAACCAGCAGAAACCAGTCTGTGCCGACTGAGGCTAGTGCCTGGAGAAATATTTCAGTAAAAGGGTTCATCTAGTTTCACTATTAGCGCATCATAATCTATGAACTATGTTCCTGTGATATTTTCAATGTACTTCCTCTAATTCCAGGTGTATTGTAAAAACGTCGTCCGAGAAGGAGCGATCTGGCTGATCTTTCACTTTCTCCTTCTCCTTCTCACCCCAAGCCCGATCCTGCTGAGTGACGTGGGCAGTGGAGCAAAGCCAGAACCCCTTATCATCCAGCGGTTTGTCTCGAACACTCTGTACTGGATTAAGTATCTGTTTTCCCTCTCTCCACACGACCAAACCTTGTCCAGCCTGTTTTTGTCTTATTCTAGGGTCTTGCGTTCCTAACCGGTGTAATCATCGCCACTTCATGTGCTTTCAATCAGGTCCACAAACATCCAGCCTAACTCAATCGTTCTCTTATTTATAAAGAAATGAAATCCAAAGTCAACACACAATGTTCTTAAAATCATCAAGCCCTGTTCTCAGATGATGGAAGTCAGACTGAAAAAGGAGCGATGTCATAGCCTACATGCATGAGAAAAGTAAGGTAAAACTGGTGAGTTCAGCTTAGTCGAAACAAATGAAATACCTACGTGTTAGGTGCTGTGATCCTCTCTGGAAATATTCGCTGACATTGGTGGCAACCCCCGTTATACAGTGTAATGTCATACGACACCATCTGTCTTATATTTCTGCTCATCAGGCATCGGTGCATGTAAAAAAGCGGCAGCTGTATAAAATTAATTGCAACAATTAGAATTTTACCACCATGCATTGAAAATGCGAATGTGTCCATGTTAACACACCGGCCTGCTATGATAATACTGGGGGCTCTATGGCTATTATAATATATGGTGATTAAAATTACGCAGATTATCATCCTTATAATAACCAAGCCAAAACCAGAGGCACCGGCAGACAAGACCTATATATTAAACACCGTAGGCAACATTTAAAGGGGAAACTTTGCTTAATGTCTGTGCAGAAAGACAGAAAAGAGCAGCCGGCTTTCCTTCGTGTGAGCCGAGTATAGGAGGCAATTTTAAATGTCAGGAGTCCATGAGCTCCGCAGCTGGTGCTCCGCCAAGCTTTCCCACAAACACTGGAGAGCCATCGGATGAAAGAGACATTTTCAGTGAATTAAAATGAACGGAAATCCTTTGCTTCTGATTGAAGTTCGTTATCGGCATCTGGGAAGATGAGATGATCTTGTCACGTCTCAAAGCGACAATATGAACACCGGCAACCGACAGCAGATCAATGCAGAGCTGAGGGACAGGCGACATGACAACGCCCTGCACCCAGATGACAAGCCTGCCACGAATGAAGCATCGTCCACATTTCATTCTG
>JAACJT020000034.1:4721314-4732379 GCA_009936485.2 Gymnarchus niloticus
TCGTTCTTGTCGTTCCTCCTTCCACGCCTCTCCTCCACCTCCCCTGTATGCCAGTATCCAACGGCCTCTTGCCAGCCCTCTCCCACTCGTCACGGGTATCCATGCTTCCCACCACCCCCTCCCCCCCCAATGGCATGCTGTTAATTTCACTGAATGCCTGCTCCCACCACAACTTCTGGGATTACCTGCTGATGTTTATGGCCTTATCTGTCTTCATGAGGTCACTGGCTAGTGAACTAGTAGAGTGTTTAGAAATGAGCTTAGTTAACTAACTACATCTGTGGATGCACTGATGCTGGGTAATAATGAATCTGTCATACTTACAGTAACCAGCTGGTTCGCTCTTTACCCAGTTACCCTTGCCTTATATCCTTGGTGTTATGTTGATGACCTCATGTCCAGAAGCCTTAGTGCTGCTCACCCAAAACATTTTCTTGCGGTTTGATGTGTATTTAACTGCCATAACTTCAGGTTCCATTATGTGTATCATCTAAATGTCGAGCTGAGCTTTATGTTACTCTGAAATATTAGCAGCAAAATATAATTTATTATTTACAGGGAGTGCATCCAATGGGGCAGTGGCTAGATATTACCACCTCAACACTGCTGTGGTTAGTGTACGTATTGATTTAGGATTGGCTGGGATCCACAAGCGGAATACGTTCGTTTGTATTTAATGTACGACATCCATCAAACAGTCCGAGGTGCATTTAGGTCGTGTTTAATTACATTAGTGCTTCCTGGGGGGCCGTCACCATCACCATCACCATTCCAGCCAGGTCCTTGGAGCCCATTTGCCCCGTGACATGACAAGTTGAAAAATTCATACGGGGAGTGAGGTCAGCCAATGAATTAGTAATGAGCGTTTGTAGAAGAGACGTGAGGTAAGTTGAGGGAGAGGCAAAATGGCCTCTGAGTGATAGAGGTTATTTTCTGAAGGTCTAACTCACAGAGGGGTGGAAGTGTCTCTGGATGCTAACAGTGAAATAGCAGAAGAATGAGGTGATTGCAGTGTTTGTGCACCAGAGGTGGTGGATGGGGTCCAGATTGGACATTTTCCCTTGGCGGCAGTCTGGTGGACGCCATAGTGATGTATGGGCACTAGCGAGGTCGGCCATCTTGTGAGCTATGATTGCCTTAATCAGCATTCCCCATTTTTTTCCTATTTCCTGACTTCTGCCAGTTCTCTCCATCTTCTCTCTCTGCAGATGTTTATCTTTCAGTCTCCAGGGCAGGACAGGTAGACGAAGGTACTGCAGACTTTTAAGAGAAAAAAAAAAAAAAAAAGTAACCAAACAATTTCACCCAAAGTTTCTAATATGTCCCAAAAGCCATAATTAACCAGTTAATATTTCACAGAAAAACTAATGCTTCAGCAGGCTAGGTGTTTTCTGGGGCTTTAAACTTCTCCATCGAAGACGCAATATTAACACCTCACGGTAACCTCCATCAGCTTGCCTTCCCTAGTCTGCCATTTTGGACGTCTGTGGAGTCATTTCCAAGTTTAAAGTCGTCTCTTCTCTGTATGATGGGAGGAGCTGTAGGCTGTTAATGGGTTAATACTTGAAGTATTAAATATTTGGTGGTATTACTTCAAAGGCGAATATGGCCTTTTCATTTGTGCTCCGATTTGGTTTGTAACGTCGCCGTTTTTACTCTCGAGTTGACGGCTCTGGCGCTGAAGGCCTTGCCGCTGCGTGTTAATACTGGGTGTTCGATGGAGGGCTCTGACCCCACGCCCCGCTGTTGTGTATCACACAGCTCTGTGCTTCTGCCCTTATGCCGAATCTCAGGTAAGAGCGGCTCACACGTCTCAGTCTCTCACGCCAAACCATCCTCTCCGCAGCCGTGAGGCTGCTGGCTGTGGCTGCAACTTAAAGCCTCTTTATGGCTCGAAACAGGATTTGAAATCACAGCAGGTTGAAGGGGTGCTGGTGTCGTTGAAGGTGGTAGCGTCCAGGGATGCTTCTAGGAGGTGCTGCTCCTTTGAGCTGTTAATTATTGATCAGGACTGGTTTAAAGTAATGATTAACTAACAGCTTAAATGCCACTTGATTTTTTAAAATTTCCTCTCCTTTTAATTGAGGATTGCCATATGCGCTAACTAAAATTGCTAATAATTAATGCAATTCTAAGCAGTCAGTTTCTGTGTTGTAACTACAGTGCGGGCAGCTGCCTCACAGTGAAAGTTGTAGGATTTCTGCTTGTCTAGTCAGTGGGTTTATTCATGGAAAAACAAGCAATACGTTCAGTTTTTTTTTTTTTTTTTGTTGTTTTAGAGCTGTGCAAATTGTAAGAGAAGATCCACGCAGAACATTTCAGCCTGATTAACTTCCATCCTTCCATATTTCATATCCACTAATCCAATGCAGTGTCGCGATGAGCCAGGAAGGACAGGGTGGGAGGCAGGATGGGATGGCAGACGGCCACAGAGAAGACGCATGAACATGTACTGTGGTCAGTTTAGAGGCACCAGCTCATCTAATGGAGACCCACCCACCCACCCCTGGGCGTGGAGCAAACCCACAACCCTGGCATAATTTCTAGCAATGGGACAAATGAGGCTTGAGAACCTGTGGTGGGTGGGAGTATCCGGAACTAACCAATCAGTGCTGCCGACAGTTATCTAACCTTGTGCCGCCCTGCCTGCGGTTCCTGTACCTTTACTCCCTTTATACAGGAGCATCTCATGTGTGAGCAGTTACTGAAATAATTTTACTGTATGACTATCGACGCTGTGGGTCTTTAGCATTTCATGGCAAGTCCTAGTTGCTCAGAATCATGGTATAGATCAGTAAAAAGGATTTACAGTCTTAAAGTGTTAGCAATAAACTTAGCCTAGTTGTACACAAGTACTGTAATGGTGCAGTTTCAGCTAGAATACTATCAACTTGCTCCTTAGGTGTTTTCAGGAAGAGGCTTATGAGATGCACAAATCTGCTCACTGCCATAGCAAGGGAATCTCAGGCCACAGAGTCATAAACACGAGTCACAGATTAAGATGAGTCACCAGCGGAAAGTGCATGGCGTGGAATCATAAACGCGAGTCACAGGTTAAGATGAGTCACCAGCGGGAAGTGCATGCCGGGCACACAAAACGATAGTGTGTTTCACACACTGAGTTACAATGGTCCATTCTTGTCCCTTTTGAGTGTTCCGCCTGTCATGTGACCTCACACGTTCTATTTTAAGTAGCGTGAATGTGCCTGGTCCTGCAGTTCCACAAGTGAGCAGGAGCCGACCGCTCATATTGAAATCCAGTTGATATTAATCTGCCCTTAATAATGCCCTTTTGATACGGGTGCCTGAGCCTTTCTTCTGAGGTCATTGAGCAACCTTAGGAATATGGCTGTTGAAGGCCATTCTGAGCCTCTATGGAATATGGAGTACGGTTATTGACGTAGCGTAACGTGAAGTTAGCACACAAAAATACACAGTCGAGTGGATTTTAAAGAGTATAACAGAGACGGAAATGAATCGGATAGTGACGTTTGGGTGGTTCTGTTACCATGGTTACTCCCTTAATGGTGCCGTTCTTCAGTGTGAGTCTTTATCTGACTGAAGTCCCATCAGTAAGAAGGGCTTCACAGAGCAGCATGTTATTATAAGAGAGCTGGTATCTCTAAATTGCCCACGTCATCAATTTATATGTAAATACAATTATGACAACATGTATATACAGGGTTTACATAGCTGCTACAATTTACTGTTCTAGAAGCAACATAAACGTGAATTTTACAATTCCTTTGGTCCTCTGGTGTGAGATCACAGCTGAGGACAAAAAATTGTACAGTGGACACCACTGGGACATTGTAGTGGTCTCATGGTCCAAACAGTACGATACAAAGTATACTAATGCAAAGAAGTTAACTACACCTCAAACACAGGGCACAGCACCCTCTAGAGTCCAAGTATGGGTAATAACTGCAGTCTAACCTGCTTACCTTAATGGCACTTAACAGTGGCTGATTCAGCCAACAGACAAAAGGAATAAGTGACTTGAAAATAAACGCAGGGCAGAAATTGTCCTCTGTATTCACGATTTAGATACTGAATGAGATGTAACTGCTTCTTCCCTGCATATTGGCATGTTTGCAGAGCACTACTGTGGACCAGTATGAGTTTGATCGTAAGGGTACTAACATTCATCCTGTTTTCTGGGACTCCATAACTTCCTGCATCAAGGTGCTCACCTCAAAGTCATTTTAATGACTAAGCTGTGCGTCTCTAAGTGCTCCGAAAGAGTCGGCCTGTCACCACAGAGGCCACCCAGGTTTACACGAAGCACAGCTGCACTATGGTATCCTGCACACCTGTGTCCTGCTGCCTCTGCCACGTCCCTGTGTGTCCTTGGGTTTAGTGTGTTCTGCTTTAACTGGAGCTGCCCCTGCCCCTTTACATCAGTACCTGCTGTGTTGTATTTGGTCTGTTTTGCCCCTCCCACCTGAGTTTGTTTGAATGAAAAGAGGGCGATAGGAATGCATGTGAGTGTAGCTATGAAGGTACGACTATGTGGGTGTCCATTCGTCAGTCATTCATGGTTTGCATCGTGTCTGTCGATTCATATATCTGTATAATATGTTAAAAGATAGATCTTAAGCCTATTTATACTGGCCAAAATGTCTGGTTCTAACTGTGTGTGTGTGTGTGTGTGTGTGTGTGTGTGTGTGTGTGTGTGTGTGTGTGTGTGTGTGTGTGTAGGCCGGTATCGCTGGGGCACCAGCCCGAGCCGTTTCCGCCGTGAAGAACATGAACCTTCCTGAGATCCCCCGAAACATCAACATCGGAGACATCAGCATAAAAGTTCCAAATCTGCCCTCCTTCAAGTAGCAGGACACTGACCAGGACGTACTTATGGTGAAATGCCGTAACCAAAATCAAAGGCGATCCGCTTTCTTTTTTTTTTTATTTTATTATTTTTTTTTTTTTTTAAAAGACAGAAATTCTGGTTACTCTGCAGTTTCTGTCTTTGTCCTTTTGGTGCCCTGTCCCTTGTGAGGCCGTTTCTCTGAAGAAGATGAAGATTCTTCCAGTATTTCCACGCATCTCCCTCTGATGTGCTTTTATGGTTTGGCTGCTGCAGTATTTAAAGGAGAGTTGGTACTCAGTTACTGGTACTTATTATGAAATATTCCTCTATACATTTATCTGGTACTTTATCATGTTGTTTGGTCTCTCTTTTATGATGTGTGTTTTAAACATCATGTTTCTGTTCTTTTGAAGAAGTCTTTCACTGTAACTTTAATTAAAAGTCATTTTCTGTTTGTGACAAAGTGTTGAATCATTTCGTTTTTCTGGGGGGAGGGTCCTGGCTGCATTTTTTTTTTTTTTGGCTGCCACAGTAGTACTGCTAATGCAAAATCCATGAAAATGACATGCGATCATTTGCAGAGCACACAGCTAGAGTGATGTTTTGTGTGTGTGTGGTTTTGCTCACATGCAAGTTTTCCTACATTTTTATGAGTTGAATTAAGTTGCATTGAAAGTATTTTTAAGCTGGCTATTTGATGACCGGTATCGATACGTCGCTATTTTGATGGAATATTTTCTTAACTATAAGCTTAATGAAATGCAGTAATGCGTACATGGTAATGGAAAGTGTACTGTATCAGAGGTGCTTGGATTTTAAATAAATAGGTTCTCAAAGCACACAACTCTCTGAAGTAATCAACAAAAATGTTTGCATTATTATTGGAAGTTTAGCACCATCCAGTGGCTGGTACCAGAATTTGTCACTTGATTTAAATAATTGAAGTTCACTTGTATTTTATTAACTAAATCAGTACTTTTGATAATAACAAAATCTATATTAATAAACCTTGTTATGCTCTAATTGAATAGCCCTAATGTACTAGTTTACACAATGGCTTCTATAATACCCTATATGACATTTTGGTTTTCATTGTTCTCCTGTTTACAGCTTTTCGGACCCAGGGAGGTCATTAAGTGTCCAGGCTGCAGTTCTAGCTATTCTATGAAAACCCCTCTTTGTAAGCTACATGCGTCAATTAGATGAGTTCTGTGGTTCTTCTGGGCGTGACAGCTTTTTACAGACGTTCTTCCGCCCTAATCCAGCCTTTAAAGCCTGGCTTCCAGGTTTCCTTTTGTTTTCCAGCCCTTCATGATTAGGGGTTTCTGTCCCCCAGGTTGTACCTCCACAGAGGATCAAAGACTTCTCAGACTACCCCCGGTGTGAGCCAGGAGGATTTATTTAAATTCGAGCGGTCCGTGAGTTAAGATGGCTTCACCTCCGAGGTGTGAAGCTTACAGATGCAGCTGGCCTCCCTAGGTACTGACTATGTTATGGGTTTTGGATTTCCGGAGAATATTTACTCAGCTGCATGATGGCTGTCTCTGACTTTTCATGGATTCCCTTGCCCTAATTTCACTTCAACCTTATTTACTGATTCGGGGGTAGCTGACAGGCAATAATATTGGCTTTGTTGTCTGCCTTTTAGAATCCCGGGTGTCTGCCATATAGTCCACTGCCTTACGGTGAGACTTTGCATTCAGTGACGTGCTCGTTAGCTCTTCCTTGGTGCGTTCCCACAGCCGCTCATGCAGAATCACATGCTTCCCCTTTGCAGTCTGCCAGGCTTGTGTTGTGCTGAGCACAGGCATCACTGTGCAGCTATGGATGATCTTTTTAAATCTGTGTACCCTGTGCCAGTATGTGGGCCCACCACAGTCAGGCTTTTCTATTTTCTGGGGGCGTGGCAGACTCCCTACCACTCCCAAATCCAGGCTACACGTGTAACCTACTCTCTTATTTTAAGTTAGATGGACCAACTGGGGGAAATCGTTATTTTAATGGGTTGAAGAGCATTTCCTAAGCTGTTGAAAATAATATTTGAAAAGCAAAGCAGCTGAAACTGTTTATATCCCCTGCTGGTTTTTGTGTGGTTCTTGTCCTAATACTCAAATTGCAGATTAGGATAAAATATATTATCTCTGGGAGCTTTAATATGTACCTGAAGGTAATAGGTTTGATCTTTGGAGCACAAAGTAGCTCAAAGCCCCAAATCACTATGTGCATTTGAATGGGATTTAAACTTCAGACAGAAACACCATATTTATCAAGGTGCTCTTTGAGATGAGGTACCGATGGAGAGCCAGACTCTCTCGCTGTGAATCAGCGGGTGGTTTTTGCCCTGGGTGAGTCTCTGCGGATGTCACGGATAAAAAAGGGGCTGGGGGCGGGGTGGTCCTTGAAAGTCACAGCACCAGCTGCAGAAAATATCAGTTTGTGTTTGTGTCCTGGCATCACACTGCCGCAGTCTCCTCCTCCTCCTCTGCATCTTCCTCCTTGTCTTCATTGGCACCTGTGTCCTTCAGTGCCTTGCTGTGTTCGTCGTCAACCATACTAGGCGACCACTTGTTCCGGAGCTTCCGGTCAGGCCCGTCGGATGACGTAGCCAGCTTGTACATGACTAGGAACAAGATGGAGGTCACGGTGGCTGTGCCCATGGACAGGTACATCAGCACTGGATGTTCTTGAGCATTCCCCAGCAGGAGCCCGACGAGAGCTGGCAGCACCATCTCCCCGAGCGCCGCACCCACCACAAATACCGCCGCGGAGCGGCCCGTCACTGTGGTGTACCGCTCCACCCAGGAGATGCCGCTTGGGAAGGTGGTGGCCATGGAGGCACCATAGAGGGCGGAGCAGGACCACAGCACGGCGCTGTTCCGGCTGAAGAGGCAGAGTAGCAGGGAGGACAGCGTGCAGCCGAGAAGATTCGTGAAGATCATGGAGCCTGGCCTCATGCAGGCCGCTAAGAAGATGGCCAGCCCACGCGTGGCAGCGAAGGCACCCCAGAAGAGCGAGTTGATCCCGGCTGCCTGCGGCTCGGTCATTCCGACGTGATCGTTAGCGTAGGTAAAAATGAAAGTGCCATAGGCCACCTCGGCCCCCACGTACCAGAAGAAGAAGAAGAAGAGTAGAAGAATGAGGGTGTTGTGATGCTTGGCCAAGGGCTTCTTGTCTGGGTCGGCCTGAGTCGCACCGTGTGGCAGCTGGTTCTGGAAGTACTGGATGACGAAGAGGACTGAGACCAGCAAGCTGAAGGCCGCGATCAAAATGTAAGTCCACATGGACTTCATGTGTGCAAATGGGAGTGTAGAGTCTGAGGCTTCAGGTGCGTTTGTTGTGAAGGCCGATGGCGAATCTGTAGGCTGTGGGATTTCGGTGTGGCTGCCCCAAATCCCCATGTCGTCCTTCTCGCCCTGCCGCTCATCGTCTCTGAACAATAGCTTAGCGACGATGGGCGAGACAAAGGCCCCAGCAGCAAAGCTAAAGTGCAATGCCTGCATGTGAGGTCCAGATCGAGCCTCCCAGGTGTTCAGGATGACAACGTTCCCACCTGGCAGAGCAATATATAGCAAAATCAGCATGTTGTTACAGCCTGGATACCTTTATTAAAGTGACGATTAAAGCTTTCAATCAATGGTGAGCGTGAGCTACCCAGAGTTCTTAGGCGGTTTAGTCAGCAAAGGCACACACTAGTGCAACGATTCAGTTCTCCGGCTCAAATTTGAGTTGACAGTGTCATTTGTCTGCTGTGAGGACCCCTAGTGGTGGATTAATTAGCGTTGTTATACATACTGATTAGCACTATGAACAGAAGTATGTTAATTGCAGAGGGACTTGTTAGTTTCCGTAATTGGAGGCGTATTAATCAGCTTCCCTGAGAGAGAAAAATAAGAGCACGCTAAATATTATTATATATAAATATTAATGCTGGAATATTTTCTCCCGAGTTGTCAAGGTGCATTTCAACAATCTTTTCCCCAAGTTGTCACTGTAGGCACTTTTTAGCAATCACTTGATAATCAGCAATCACAAGCACATGGCTTATTAAGCAATTACTGACTAAGTATAAGTTTCCTGGGGAAAACAATCAGTTTGTTGCTGCAATTTGTGAGGTGAGATATATTTAGATTGTCATAACACATTTCTGTAAGCACAACACACTTTTGCTTGGCATTCTGGTGACACGGTTTATTTTGCTCAATTTGCAGTTTTTGGTTGACAGGCAGAACATTACGACATATTGACGCTTATCAAAAAAGCAAACGTGACAGGTTCAGACAGACATAGCCTACGGGAGGCAGGTCAAATGGAGGGAAAGGCAGAAAGATGGACGGGATGATTTATTCATGATTTATCTGAAGCATCAGTCACTGCAGGCATTGCTCTTGATCAGGGCATGTGGCAGTGTGTCTGTTGTCCTTGACAAATTCCTACATCCCATCACACTCAGCTACAGGTTATCCAAGATAGCTTCTTCTCCAGTCGACTGCTCTCTTTTTCTCACTTGCCTATGCTGCAAAAACCTTTTACTATATATATATTTTTACCTCACAGTATATTTCAGAGTAGAGGCTTCTAGTTCTGTTTTTATTTACCTGAGCAATAATCTATGTGTTTGTATGAAGCTTATTATTTTATACATCATAAAGTTTCAGCGTTTATAAACATAGACATCTCTGTCAGCGACACAGTAATTATTAAATGTGAGTTCAAGTAGAGACTTCAGTCGGTCACAGATTTGAAAGAAGTCCACTCCGCTGTGTAATATTATAATCCTGAGTGTCGTGCCGTAGACTCACGGCTGTCAATCACCACAGTGCCCGCCTTACCTGTATCTAAAAAGCCCATGGCTACACCAACAGTGGACATCAAAACGGTGAGCAGCCAGGCCAATTCACAAAAGGGCACCGCCATCATGCCAAAAGCTGAAAACACCATACAAATCCCTGGAGAAATGGCAGTATTAGAAACAGCAGAAATAGGTCACAACTGTTGTGAAATTGTAAGCCGTCAAGGTTGTTGTGATGTCATAAGGGCAATATATCACACATACATGACTGTGTATGAAGCTAATACAACTACACGTCATTATTAATGAGTCCAGCCAGTCTAGCTGCTGTTTATTTTCCTATTTCTGAGCTAATTTCAGTTTTATTTCACACTAATGTATTGTCTGCTAAACCAGCCTGGGTTACATGCAGAAAATACTCAGCTAATGTTTGTGTGACCTCTTATGTCTCTTTGGCAGTTTACAGTGAATCTCACATAGATATACACACTCATATATTTACAGCACGGGTATAAACAGAATTACTGGGATGGAACTAAGAAATCTGACCTTAGCTCTATGTAATCTTCACCATGAAAGTTGTATGGAAAAGCCATTAGGAGCTGATCTGGAAAATTCATGAACATTTTATCTTAGGGAACAAAGTGCTTGAGGATGGTTTAGCTGAATATTAACTGACCAACACCCCCCTCCCCCCCCCCCCACATACACACACAAACACACGTACTGTCTCAGGAACATCAGAGGTAGACTATCAGTGTCACCAGACAGAGCCTGACAGAATAGATTCGTTTAACCCTTTCAGACTGAGTTAGCATGCATCCTCAGGTACAGCGGCGTATCCACCTGTGTGGACAGCCACTCCACCTCTTACCCAGCAGGAGGCTGTGGTTGACAATGTCAAAGAGGATCCCTGCCAACATGGAACCCCCTATGTAGCCACTGGAGCGGCCCACAAAGATGTAGGAGATGTTGCTGATGTTCTGCTCCACGTTGGCAGCCAGATCTCCCAGGGTGGGGCCCAGCACGGAGATGCCCATTCCCTAAACACAGTAAGAGACGAGAGCGAAGAGGCGTAAGCTCCTTTCACGATGCACAAGAGGCTGCCCTTCATCCTACACTCGCAGCGTGTCTGCTGTGTAAGTACCATGACAGCAAATAGTGAACCCAATTCTCAAAGAACCAAGCAATGCTTCTGCAGAAACTGGACTTGATGTGTGTACAGGAGACATACAAAAGTCACTATTTTAGAAGTACCTGCCCTTGCTCTGTAAAAAATGTCTTACTTACTAAATTACTTAAGAATTATGAAGTTCAGCAAAAGCAGAACGGACAAAGTGCATCAGTGGGTTCTGTTTAAACAGCCAACAAATGGTGCACAAAAAAAAACTCCATCCATCCATCCATCCATCCATCCATCCATCCATCCATCCATCCATCCATCCATCCATCCATCCATCCATCCA
>JAACJT020000034.1:4753691-4767575 GCA_009936485.2 Gymnarchus niloticus
GGATTGGGGGGGGGGGGGCGGGGGGGGGGGGGCCGGGGCGGGGGGGAAGGGGAGGGGAAGGGGGGGGGCTGCCGGTGCCCGGGGAGGGGGGGGGGGGGTTAAGGGGGGGGGGGGGGGGGGGGCGGGGTTTTTGGGTGGAGGAGGGCCCGCCCCCCCCCCCAAAGGAGCCTCCACTTGCGAAAGTGCTTCTGCTGTGGCGAGCAAAGCGGGCAGTCGTAGGGAGGGGACAGGGAGCTTGGGTATTATTTCCGGCTCAGCTTCTGGAGCCCCTCGTGGAGGGTTGCGTGTCCCTGTGGGCCGTGTCGGCAGCAGGAGCGTGCCCACGTCTCGGACTATGCCGTCCTCGCCCGTTTGTGTTACTGCTGCTTCGTACAGGGACAGCCAGAGCCTCCCATCCTTTGGGGAGCTGCTTCAGCAGGAGAAGCACAGGAACTGGTGGCTGAATTGTACATCATATGAAATTGAAATAGCTGCATCTTAGAGAGGCTGTTGAGTTTGTTTTTCTTTAGATCAGGGGGGTTTAGGGCACTTTGTTTACTTCCTACAGATTGTTGTTGTGTTTAAGTCACAGGATGGTCCTGCATTTGATATGAGCCGTTCATCAGTGTGTCGAGTGAGAGAACATGGAGTTTCAGGGTCAGGTTTTGGCAGATCTGAGGAACCACACCTGACACTTCTGGACAGCACCGTGAACCAGACAGTGGGGGCCCAAATCTGTCACTTTTCATTTCCGTTCACTGGTAAACTAGTGTTCTGTTTCCAGGCTGCCGGAAAAGGTTGTCAGCGCACCATCTGAAATTAAAATGGGGGGGGGGGGGGTGTTCTCTGTATGTTTATCCAGTCCATCAGGAGGGAGGGACTCGCTCCGTCTGAATTTTACTTTATCGTGCGCTGACTGAGAGTGACATGCCATTGGAAATGCCAGTCTTTCCTAACTGGCTGTATGTGTAGTGTCATCAACCACACACTCCTTCTTCCTGGTTGACTCTGCATTTAAAGAAGACGGCGGAATCTTCCTCCGGAGAGTCGGGAGGGGAATGGGAATTAGCCAGGCTTCACGGTCGGATGTGTAAAGTGCAAGAGCGTCCATGTTTACCTTTTTCCAGCCTGCCTGCCGGCAGACACAAAGACAGAAGGCCTCCCTTGATGAATTTTACACAATGGCAGACCAAACCTGGAACGGTAACCCTGGTAACAGCTGAGATCCAGACAATTTATTGTGGGTGTCCTGAAAGAACTTCTTTGCCCTGTTTTGCAGTGACTGTGGTTCGCCTTCGAAAGAAACAAAGCCTGAACTGTTGAAAAAGTCTAAGTCAGTCTACCAGCAAACTTTTACAGCCAAACCGTTCTGCCTTTCGATACTTTTCCAAGCCTGGGTCCATATGCTACATTTCAGTAGCACTCCCATTATGTTAGCCATCGTTAAGAATGTGTGCAGTTACACAGGAACACCACTCGTGTTGCTACTGCGCCCTGTGGAATCCGCGGGGTAGGGACAGACGCGCCTGACTCTTGGCCACCACTTTTGTGACAGTGGTAGGGGGTCCAGCGGGAGAGATCGGGGATGGGTAGGGTCTGGGGATGACAAAGGGATGACACAGACATGGGAG
Organism: Gymnarchus niloticus; assembly: GCA_009936485.2. NCBI lineage: Eukaryota > Metazoa > Chordata > Actinopteri > Osteoglossiformes > Gymnarchidae > Gymnarchus > Gymnarchus niloticus. The sequence continues at coordinate 4,755,302 of JAACJT020000034.1, forward strand.
ATAGACAAGAAAAGTATTGCCTGATTGACTTAACCTGCCGATACAATCTGCCCTGTACCTATTCTGCCTACTTTGAAGGAGCTTTTAGTAACATTTGGTTTTAGCTGCTGATTTTAGGTACGCAGGGTGTCAAGCCACATTATCGTCCTGACAGTCCCAGTATCTTGGGGGCTCGGGGACGCGCTAGCACCCTGTGTGTGACCAGCTGGTCGCAGGTTCAAATGCGAAGCGTGGCACGCTCAAGCGAGGAACTCAAGGTGTCGCATTTAGATTGGGGCACCTGCCATGCAGAAACGAGTGGCATGACCTCGGAGGTACGGAGGAGCACCGGAGGGTGAGAATCGTGTTAGAGCCGCCCGACTTGGAAGGAAGCAGCCGTGTGGGTGGGGGCTTAGTGGGTTTGGAAGGAACATGGCTTCAGTGGCATGTCCCGGGTGATGAAGCACCAGATCCCTGCATCCTGAGGTCGCCACACATGATAGTGACGTGATTAACACCCTCAAAAACCAGTTTGTACTGGTAGACTGCGAAAGCCGAGTGAGCATCGAGAGTGTATTCACACCAGAGAACATCAGTTACTGAGCGAGCTGGTTGTGGTCCTATTGTAGGAGGAGCTGGAGGAGCTTCATGGCAAATGGAGACAGTTCATTTAGTCTGTTAGGGAAAAATCTGGATTCTGCACCGCGGTATTAGAGCTGTGGATCTGTGAGTAACAAATACCAGGAGTCACTGACTGATAATGGTTAAATGTACCCTCTGTCACCCCTAAGTGGCTTTATCCTCTGACTGGCAGACTGGGAGGGTGGGTGTGTTTACATGGTTTTAATGGTCATACATATGCAAACATTACATTAGCTGACTCATGAATATGTATCAGCTGATGTGCAGGTCCATTACACTAACACCTCTGTTTAATAGAAGTCTTCTTAATTGTTTTTATAGAGTGAAAATAAAAGGGTTTGATGTAAAGAGGATTTAACAAACTTTTTTTTTTTTTACTAAATATGTAAACAGGGTTTTGACTAAGTATGACAAACTGGAGTCCTTGAGTCTTCAAAGCCTTTATTTGTGTCATCCTTATAGTTCATCTGAGAATAATCTTTTCCAAACATGTTAGATAAGCCTTAGCCCAGGAGTCACTTTGTCGATAATCTTTAAGTAATGACGATTATATTACAACGCTGCCTCGTCCGCGGTGGCATTTCCTGGCATCTCTAGTGACGCTGGGCCAGACCGGACACTTTGTGGGAGGCTGGTCCTGTCTATCCCAGAATGCTTCCCTTTGTTCCCGGCGAGGCTCTCTGGAGGTGTGCAGACACTCGAATGACACATTTAAATGCTAAGCAGAACCGGGTCTTTTCTCCCGGGCCGTCTCCCTCCAAATTGACTGCCGAAAGCAAAATAACGAGGCGGCGAGGAATCGTTCCAAGGTGTCGAGAAAAAAGCCGTTCTTCCTCCCTCTTCCCGGCATCGGACAGGGACTTAGTGCAGCCGGGGATTGGGGGTGGGGGGGAGCTCCCAACTTTGTCTTTTCCGGTGATGATCACAGCCGAAGCAGTTGTTTACCCACTGCCTGCTGCTGTCCAGGAAACGCCGTGAACAAAGGGATACTTTAATATGCAAATGCGTCTACTGTATCGTCGTTACTGTTTACATGCCTGCACTAATTACCCATCTGCTCCGCAGGCACTTCACCCCGAAGGGTCAGCTGTACCGCAGCGTGTGGGTCCAGTCCCGATATCAGCCTGCCGTTAAACATTGGATTTGACGTTAACAGAGATGGGCCTGTGAAAGAGAGCTTGAAATGGGGAAGGCCATATGATTCTTATCTCTGTCAGCAGATAGGACTCCAGCATCAAATGATGGAAGCTGGGTCAGGTCCTCTATGTATTTCAGAAACAAAAGCAGGTGGGGTATGGAGCATCTAATCCCAGCAGAGGCAATCTCAGCAGAGGCTGACAGTTGTACCTTTAGGTGAGGCCTGTCCTGAGCTGTACCGGTTAAGTCTCCAGCTGGGCAGATGGGTAAACAGTAAAACAGCTATCGTTTTTGGCCATGTCGTGAAAACATCACCTTCCACAAAGGTTCCTGCATCCTGGGAAGTGACATCATAAGGTAGGGGTATGATATCATTGTGTTCTCTGTGGTGGTCCTGTGGGAGGCCAGCAGGATGCAGAGCTGCACCATAATGGTGGGAGAAGCCAAGCAGGAATCTTCTTAACATAAATAAGTGATACTGAGCGAGTAGCCATCCAATCCCAGCAGAGGCTGACAGTTGTACCTTTGTTTGAAGTCTGTCCTGAGCTTTGTCAGTTAAGCCTCCAGCTGGTCGGATGGGTAAAGGTAAAATCACCTCCATTTTTGCTTGTGTTTTTACATCTGGTAGAGAGGCGCGGGCACGGGCACACACATACACTCTAGCCAATCCTGCAAGGACAGCATGCGGCTGCTCCCCGGGGGATGCGGGGGTGCCATGAATCCCAAAGCCCCGCCTTCATATTTGCCTGCCCGTCTCCCAACTGCTCCATCTTTAGATGCTTCGCTGCTGGCTCACAGTGTCCTAGCAACCGACCCCCCTGCAAGGCCGCCTGTGTCCGTGTTCTCTCCGGCGCCCCGCTCCAGTGACATGCCAGATGGCCCGCTCTTCACTCTTAAGGGTGGGGTCGCGTGGACTGGAACCCGGAGCTGGAGGGGCTACCAGATCACTGGTGGAAACACAAAAGCCTTTACTGATCTGGGATGAGAGCATGTGAGTCCCCCCACCCATGCCTGGGAGTGGTGATACCAGAAAATGCTGCCTGACCAACTGGAGAGACCAAAAAGACACCCCCAGCAGCTGTGTTCCTCGCCGACCGATCATGGCTGCACCACGAAGCTCGCCTGGAGTGACCGTGCTCTCCTCGACCGGCCCCTCTTTGAGACCCCCCCCGCTGCCACTCGTCAGAGACAAACATGACAGGCTCGGAGGTGGCCAGGAGGAGGATTGTCCAAGTGACTTTCCTTCAACCTTGATCTGAGTATCTCGTCGAGGTCTCCGTGGACGGTTTTTTTAGGACAGACACTGCTACCGATGTAAACCGGTCACCAGGAGGCAGACTCCGAATGAGGGCCAGTTTGGTGCACACTGGCTACCTGCCATTTGTCTAGTCTGATCTAGAGGCGATGGGCTTCACTCCATCCATCAGTCCGCTTCACAAGGTCGTATTGTAACAGAGACGATGTCGTGTGAATGTGAAGCAGACTCTGGTGCAGGTCTGGCGAAGGCACTCCTCAGAACGTCGCTTCACGGACACCCCGGTTGGTGTATCTGTCTCCGTAGCACGGTGTCAAGCACACCCTGCGTCCCACACAGAGGCAAAGAGCCGCGTTATCTCTGCCGTTGCAGAGGCATCTGATGCTGCAAGCTGGGAGCTGTTTGCCAGGAGTGTGCTGACTAGATTACCAGCTTCCTGGCGTCTGGAAGCGCTGTCGTATCGTTCCCGATCTTCTGAAGTTCCTCTTAAATGCCCTCTGACTCCTCTACAAGTACACAAACAAAATCCAAACGCGCATGCAGACGAGCACATCTATGGAAAATAACACGGCAACCACTTTTCTGGCCTCGTGCAGGACGGTACATTATGGTTTATATCATGCTGAAAACGAGAACCATTTATGGCACATTTACAGTGTGTTCCATTGAGTGGCGAAAACACCACCTTTCGCAAAGGTTCCCGTGTCCCACGCAGTGACATCATAAGGCCGAGGTGTGATGTCACCGTGTTTGTGTGGCAGCACCGTAGGAGACCGGTGGGAGCCTACACTTAACGTAATAAACGATACTGAGTGAGGTGAGTGATGAAATGGCTGTCCATTTTGAGAAAAAGCAGGAAGGTGGTCTGCTCTGGTAGGAAAGTGGAGGAGGTGGCCTCTTACTTTTGATGCGATTCCTTCCCTTGCACGACTGCAGTGTATCGTGATGCGGGATGAACATCAGGCAGGTGTAGGGATAGTTCATGGCCACGAGGCCCCAAGGCAGGCACTCAACAGCGAGCGCCTTCGCTCTCTGCGGGTGTCACTCTGCGAGGGGTCCGCTCGCCGCGTTTGCTTGCGCGGAGTCGGGTGGACGGAGATGTGTGAGGTAAACAGGTCTTGTAGCTTCTCTCGAACATGGCGCTCCACCTGTCAGCACGGGGGAGGAGGAGGAGTGCAGGTGAAGTCGCGGTCACTGGGCCCCCGTATCAGCCGCATCCTTGCAGGCAATGCAGCAAGTGTGCTTGTTCCCTGCATCAATTATGGAGAGGATCGGCACTAAGTCGCTCATTATTCCAGGAGCTGGGAGGCAAGTGGGAAGTGGCTGCAGTGTCCGTGTCAGCTGCATTGTGTTGGGGAGGACGGAGGGGGGGACGGCTTCAGCACGGTCCAGGGACTGATTTAATGGTGTCCTGCAAGCCTCGATAAGACGCCCAGCCTCGAACCCAAACAAGGCACTACTGTGCAGAGTAATGAAGAGATAAAAATATGGCTGGGGAGGGAGGGACTGTGCTGTCTTGCAATTACTCCATCTTCGCACTTTTCTCTCCCTTACATCAGAACTTTCTAGAATCCATTTAGTCACAGCTGTGCTGGGAAAAGGTACTTAAAAGAGGGCAATTTCCACCGCCTTACTCATGACTACGATATAAGGAAAAAGTTAAACCACTGTTTGTGTTATATATGCACATCAGCTTCCATCCAGCCGGGCTGGTAGGCATCCATGAAGGGGGTGGAGGCTTTGTCAGCATTGCGGCTGGCAGGCGGACTCTTCTAGAAAGAGTCATCGGTTTGTCGCGGAGGCTCCATACGGCTCAGGCCAAGTAGATTTGCCAAGGAGTAAATTACATTCAGATTTACATTTTATTCATTTGACCACTTCTGCACCGTGGTATGTTGGCAGTGCTGTAACGCCGTCTCATTAGCAAGACACCATGTTAGCCGTTTAATTACCGTGAGTGGCAGAGCCATACAAGTACATTCAGTAATGCTACATTAATCTCAGCCTACTTAAAATCTGATTTTGGGGGGGGGGGGGGCAGCAGACTTTCTGTCTGTGAGGGAAAAGGCTGACAGCTTGGAACGCTATCGAGGATCCTTCTGGAAACAAAAACTCCAAAGCACCCAGATGACAGTGGTTCACTCTGGCTGCTAGTGACTTTCTTGCCCTCCGCAAGTCCCTGGGTGCGTGTTGCACGGGTTCGAAGTGGAGGAAGTGACGTGGGGGGGAGTAAAACAGCATTTAGACCAGTAAACTACAGCAGTTAGCTGCCACACGGGTGCCTGGGGAAGGGTTAGAAAAGTACCGTTCTGAAATCATCTAGCAGCTGAAAAAGTGCAGCGTGTAGCGTTTAAACAGCGCGAGGGAGAAGGTGAGTCATTCCAGCTGCTCCTTCTGGAACGTTCCACTTCGGCGGGCGCTCCTTATCGCCTGTCTTTGCCTTGTTGTCACGGCGGTGCAATAGGGGGAGAGGCTTTTGAACTCTGTATCAAGCAGTCCTGTGAATGTTGTCAGATGGTTCACCGCGGGGTGGAAGATTTTTGAAGGTGCCTGTCTTTTGTCATGGGACCCAGCGGGGACCTTGTGTGATCAGGCAGAACGCGCCGTGAAATGCTCGGCGGGTCCTAAAAGCGAATCCCAGCCAGCTCTAGGTCTGTCTGTCTGTCTGCCTGAGTGTGATCACACTCTCTGTGCTTAATGGAGTCTATGGTTTTCACTGGGTCAGACAGTCCTTATCTGGGCGTTTTACACTTTAGCACATGTTGAGGGCTCTCTGGTGATCAGGTCACATGAACTTCTTCATGACTTTGGGGTCCCTGCAGACACAGCCGCCCTGAATGGTAGCGGGTAGGCCGACTCTTCGCGCGTGCGCACGCACACACACGCACACACACGCACACACACGCACACACACGCACACACACGCACGCACCTAGCTGATTATAACTATCAGTTCAGCTTCTCATGGCTGCTTCTTCAAAGATCCAACAAAGCGTGAATCCAGGCATCTACTGAAACGAGTTTGGGTAGGGACGGCAGACTGTGTATGACACGCCGAGGGTCTGCTCTTCCACAGCGGGGTGTTGAGCCTCTGGCTGCTGTGGGTCCCCACCTCCCCCATCCTCTTTTAAAGGCTGCTCACCAAATGCTTGTTCTCCTCCACCATCCCCAAAGATCTGTCGTCAGGTATTGAATGTTTGTGCTGTAAATATAAAATAACTAAATCTCAAAGCAAAAAGAAATTATTTATTATTTTTTTTTTTTTGCAGAAAAACACTGAATTTGGCTGTAAAATTCAGTTGCCAGTACTTGTGTTGGGCAGCAGGTGCTGCTGAGAGATGCGGGGGGACACGTGGGTCAGAAGGTCACACGATAAGAGGGGATTCTGTGGCCTTGGCTGGTTAGTGTTGCCTCCCTGCTGTCCCTTCACTGGTTCCTCTTCCTTCATGATGATGTTTTTTATTGCCGATGGCTGTGTAAAGCTGCTCTGGAACATTGCCGGTAATACCTCAGCGTTGATGGGGGGGCATTTGGATTTTTGAGGGAGGGTGAGAGGGTGGGAGAAGGTGGCTGAGTGGCGCCTGATCATGTGCTTGGAAGATGGGGGTGACATGGGTGGAGCCACAGTCCCCCAGGATGGGACATGACCCATGCAAGGCTCTGGTGCTACACGCTTGAGCAACATGTCACTGCCACTTGTTTCCCAGGATCCTTAATCAAACATGGTCCGTCTGTTTGAGGGAATTCATCATACTGGCTGTCCAGTGTTTGAGTGTATCCTCTGCTTAATTCTCAGAGCCTGACATGGATTTTCACTGTAGTTTCTTCACTTTCCTCCCCCCACTCAAACGTTCTTACTACACTTGCTGTCTTACTTGGATTTTGTTTAACCAGGCGGTATGGGGTGCTGGAGGGCACCTGCCTGTTCCACTCATCAGCAGGCCTCTGGCGTGGCTGCGGTGAGATGGAAGACACCCGGCCTGAGGCTCGCTTGCCAACCCACCCCCTTTTCCATAATTAGGGTGAAGGTTGTTATACTGGGGGGTGGTCTTCCCTGGGTGGGGTTTGTGGCCTGATGAGTCCTTTAACTTCCCTGGCTTTTGTTTGGCTTGGTGGGCTGGGGGCTAGCGGCTAATGAGGAGCGTGTGAGTTTACTCACCCGTGTCTCATTTTTCCCCTCTTGGCAAGTCTGGAGATTGTACTCCTGTATGCAAATGTGCTTGTAATCCACTGCCTTGGAGGTGTCTTAATGAGGGTGGCCTCTATTCGTTGACACTGCAATATGGATACCAGGTGCATTGTGGGAAAATGGGAGGGTAAGTCTTCTTTGCATTGCTTTCTGTTGAGATGTGCTGTCCTTTGAGAGGGCAAACCTGAGGGAAGGTGAATAAACTTAAATGGCAAACCTGAAGGTGTGAGTGTGTGTGCGTCTGTCTGTCTGTGTGCTTGTGTGAGCGCATGGGGCTGGTCAGGACTGTCAGGAGTTGGCCCAAACTGCCCGTGTGTGTGTCTGCGTCTTTTTCTTACCCAGCTGTCAATGCTGTGAAACCTCTGGGTTTAGTTGATGGTCCTTTGGATGCATTTTTCATCCTGCTGTTATTTCTGAGTCATGAGAAGCATGTTCTTTAGCTGGAGGGGTGGCTGTTAAATCTTATTTCCTCATATCCTACTCCTGTCACTGTTAATCTGGCCTCGATAATTAATTTATTCATTTGATTGCAGTCAAAGTGGGAAAATGTGGCATCAAAGGATTTGAGATTGTGGAGGTGTGGGATATTGAAAAAGAAAATGTTAGTAAAGCTGTGTGTGTGTGTGTGTGTGTGTGTGTGTGTGTGTGTGTGTGTGTGTGTAAAACTTATTCTCTGTTAAATGGCTGCAGAGTTGCATGGGCCTAATTCTCACGATTAGTTCACTGAATGTACTGAAAATGATCATAACTTCTTTTGATTGTGCAAATCCTTACTGCCATCCATGCATAATTTATGATGAGAATAATTCCTTTTTCCGAGGTCTATATTTAGAAAATTACTGGATGAAAACATGAGCAGATGCACAAGTTTATTCCAAGTCTTTATCAAAGGAGAGTGAATCTGGTTTGTTATTAATTTGCATGTATCTAGGGCACCACGTAGCGCATGTGAAGGCACAGCGTCGGCCACCCGTGTCTGAAGGCCGTCGTGCTGCGCCAGCACCAGGGCCGGGCCCGGCTCGGACCGGCTCTCCACCTCGACATCTGGACGGGTCCCCCGGGAAAGTGGTACTCTGAGTGCCCAGAAGCTCACAGCATATGGTAGACAGTGGTGGGTTTTTCCTGGAAGGAGGGGTCTGTCGGCAAGCCGTTCCTGCTGCAAACCCCTGGTTTCTGATGGGACGCCCCCTTATGGTAGCCATGCCAACTTTAAGGGGTGAGTGCAGTCGCAGGGGTATTCAAGCGACCAGCATTCCCTGTCCTCTTCCCTCAGTTGAGTGTCTTTGTGAACATGATGCTGGTGGACCCCGAAGGTGGAGAAGGAACTGCCATCTTAATGGCTCCAGACCGTGGAGACCATGGGAAAGTCCATGACAGGTCGGCTGCACTTGTCCTTCCCTTCTCCGCGTGTAAGTGTGCCACATGCAACCCTCGCATGCGACTTAACCACTGCCTGATATAGGCCATGAGTGACGTCTGATGGCCTCCTTTCAGGCGGGCGGGACCTCAGCTCAGATCAAGCCATGGTGACGCCGGTCACCCCTCTTTCCCCAGTTGTCCCCTCAGAATGTCCCCGGAAGTAGACTGTGTCAAGAGTGGCGGCCGTGACCTGGTCTCTTGCTCGTCTGGATGCAGAGAGAGCTTGTTGCTGTGATGAATGGCTTCTTTATCCAGTGTTGTCGCCCAAGCAGACCAAACCCCGTTCCCATGTTCTGCGGGTCCTGGGGGGGAGGCGGGTAGGTGAATCTTAGCAGCCGTGCACCCACGAGGCAGGCCCTGAAAGGCTGCTCTGTCCCCCAGGGCCCCTGAATTTGGGCCGCCCCACAGTTCAGGCCTTTGTGCTGGCCACCGTGCACCAGTGTTTTACTGTACTGAAAAGAAGTGTGAGAATCTGTCCAGAGAGAGCGTGTGGCCAGTCCTGAGACAGGAAGGGGTGGAGACACCCAGTAGGACACTGTGAAAATCCATCCAGAGAGAGTGTATGGTCAGTCATGGGACCGGATGGGGTGGGACAGGGCGGGGACACCCAGCAGGACGGTGTGAGAATCTGTCCAGAGAGATTGAGCAGCCAGTCTTGGGACAGGAAGGGGCGGGACAGGGTGGGGACACCCAGTAGGATGGTGTCAGAATCTGTCCAGAGAGAATGTGTGGCTAGTCTTGGAACAAGGAAGGGGCGGGACACCCTGTAGGACGATGACCCGATTTCTCTTCACTGAAATCTGCTCACTGCTGCTGGCCCCGCTCACTGTTTGTATGCATGCTTATTCACATGTTTATCACGTGTTATTCACATGTTTATCACGTGTTATTCACATGTCCCATCTGATCCCAGCAGACCATGTGGTTTTGGTCTCACACTGCTGGAGTGGGTATGGGTCCAAACCCAGCAACCATCTGTCAGAACCTGCAGCTCTTCAGTCCTAGCGCCGAATCTATCCTGTAGAGTACACGCTGTCCACATGCTGACCATTTATGGTTGTTCCCGTGTCTCCTGTGCAGTACCGGAGGTCTACTGTGACCTTGACGACCCCTCCACTGTTTCCGTTCCACCCTGCATGAACGGACCTTTGCCACGCGTTGGGGGAACTGGCTCAGTGACAGTCGGGCGACAGTCGGATTTGGTCACGGATGGATGCTCACCTCTCTCTGCCAACCCATGGATACGGCCGAGATGGCTCGGTGACCCAGGGGCACCGTTGTTGGACCAACAGAGCGGGAAGAGTAGGCTCCTGGCTTCCATAGCGGTTCCAGCATCAAGGGCAGCGCTGCGGGGGGTCCGCGTTGGTCTCAGTATCATTGTGTTCTCTCTGAAGTAACAATGTTTTGGAGTGGGTGGGCGGCTGGTTGGCTAGGGGAGGCGACTGACGTAATGATCCGGAGGCCCATGTCGTGGACCTCACCACCAGAGCGTGTCAGATCCACATGGTTCCCGTACGCCAGCGCCGCACTCACGGGACCCCGGTTACAGTTCTGCAGGGTTCTGTGTGAGTGAGGGACGTAAACACTTCTGTTTCCTGACTGCAGCGCCACCCCCACCCCCAGGATTAGCCTGCACTCCTCCTCACTCGTGTACGCTCTCCCGGCTCAATGAGGTCGTCTTGGTGAATGCTTCAGTTTGAGTCAAGTCAGGCCATGACATCAAACCACTCCATCTTAGAATGCTTTTGAGAGGGCCTCTGATGATATCTATGGACTAAGTGGGTCATGTGCTGAAGGATTCTGCCAGGTTACAGCACTGCATTCTGTAGTTTGTCCCCATGAAGTGGCAAACTGATCCAGGCTCAGTAGGCTGTGCTCGCTCGCACAGCTGGCCTGGTAATAGTGCTTTTATTTGTATTTAAGCCTCCTTATGAGGTGGCACACACACAATGCCTTTGCTGTGGCGAGGACAGAGGATCTGTGTCTTGGACGTGTCCTCGCGTCTCTAGGTCAGCTGTCGTAAGCGGCCTGCGCCTGGCTCCTTAAGCACCGCCTCACGCCGGAGGCCCCCCGTCCAGTCGCAGTCCTGGGTACGGGCAGCCGAACGGCGTTTTGAGCCAACTTGCAGTGCTGTCTTCGGTCTTGACGCCTTCGTGCGGATGTGTGTGAGCGTGTGAGACCCACGTGTGACATCATCACATCCTACCCTTAAGGACAAAAGGACAAACGTCTCCCTGTTGGCCATGCATGGCTCTGACCTCGCCATCGCTGTGAACTTCCTGCAGTAAAATCCATCGGTATACAAATGAGGTGAATGAGTTACCATAAACCCATCGAGAAGAATTTGCCTGGATAGAGTTGCCGATTCGTGGTTTCCTCTGTCATTCCTAATCCTACTCATCATTCCTGTTTTCCGCTCCTTCTTTCATCTCTTTTCCCTCCTGTTGTCTTATTTAGGTGCCACTCACCTGAATGGGCGCACACACACATACACGGATACACAGAGGCACACAGCTGTTTTATTTTGTGACAAGGGCTGGTTTTCTCGACCTTTCGTTCTTTTTATCTTCCGCCTTAGAGAGGTGGATCGCTTTAATTGAAGAAAGCCAGTTTCAGAGTACATTTTTCCTTGAGCCGTCTGGGCTGGTCTGCAAAGCAATTCTGACCACAATTTGGGAATGACAAAGGCTGTGAGATAGAGGTCCAAATGCTCACCTCGCTTTGGAGAGGGATGAAGGAGATTCTCCTCAGGGGGCTGAGATTTCAAACTGAGCCGGAGACAACAGCGTAGTACAGCAAGGAGAGGTTTTTGAGAGCACGGTGTCCATGGCAACCAGTTAACCCGGGTGTTTGGGGTTTTATTCATAATTAAGAATGTTTGTGGAGCAGGGAGAGGTGCCAGAAAGCAACAGCTCAGCCGTGCCTCCATCAAAATGTTCGTGGTACTTTGACGAGACATCAGAATGTGTGGGTTTGAATCTATCTGAAGGCTATGCTAATTATGGAGGGGGCAAATCTTTCAACTAGGAAACAACACATGATGAAAATTACAGACCTGTGCAGAAATTCTGCCCCTTTCTAAACTGCACGTGTGTGCTGGCATTTTCTATTAGACGGCTCGATTTCTCTAAATCCTTCATTTAAACACCACCCCAGCCATGGCAGCAGTGCGTACTGAAGCAAAAGCATACTGGCATCCAGAGAGTGTCACGCTTGAGCAGTGAGTCCAAATGCGTTTCACGGTAAAAGCGTGTTTTTGTCCATAAGTTGACACCACACAGAGCTTTACCTGCTCTTTAACTGCTCCGGGGGGTTAGGGGATTCTGTGTGCCTTGCCATTTTCAAAGACATTAGCTATGAAAAACCGTATTAGAGATTAACAGCTTATAAAATTAATCTTGAAGAAATAAATCTACATTGAACAAAACATTCTATGAATTTTTAATTAGGAGGCATATTAAAGCAGGCTGTTGGAGGTGTAATAGTGTGTAAAGAGGAGCCGAAATGGAGGCGAGGAGCCGACGGCTAAGAGGAGCTACGGTGCGTCATGTCGGAGGTGTAATAGTGCGTAAAGAAGAGCCGAAATGGAGGCAAGGAGCCGATGGCTAAGAGGAGCTACGGTGCGTCATGTCGGAGGTGTAATAGTGTGTAAA
>JAACJT020000034.1:4767675-4793221 GCA_009936485.2 Gymnarchus niloticus
GAGCCGATGGCTAAGAGGAGCTACGGTGCGTCATGTCGGAGGTGTAATAGTGTGTAAAGAAGAGCCGAAATGGAGGCGAGGAACTACGGTGCGTCATGTCGGAGGTGTAATAGTGCGTAAAGAAGAGCTGAAATCTAGGTGAAGAGCTGACGGCTAGGAGAAGCTATGGTGCGTCATGTCGGAGGTGTAATAGTGTGTAAAGAGGAGCAGAAATGGAGGCAAGGAGCCGACAGCTGAGAGGAGCTACGGTGCGTCATGTCGGAGGTGTAATAGCGCATAAAGAGGAGCTGAAATGGAGGCAAGGAGCTGACGGCAAAGAGAGCTACAGTGTGCCATGTCTGAGGTGTGTGAGTGCGTAAAGAGGAGCCGAAATGGAGGCAAGGAGCCGATGGCTAAGAGGAGCTACGGTGCGTCATGTCGGAGGTGTAATAGTGTGTAAAGAAGAGCCGAAATCTAGGCGAGGAGCCGATGGTTAGGAGAAGCTATGGCATGTCATATTGGCAATGTAATATTTTGTAATGGGGAGGTGATGATGCCAAGTGTAAAAAAATTTGCGAGAGGGAAGGTCACGTGAGAGTTATGGCCGTTCATTTGCTATGAAGAGAAAACATGGGCATTGAAAGGAGAGTTACGTCTGAGAGAAAATGAGAAGACCTCGTGAAAAAATCAACATGCCATAGGCCGCCTCGCACCTGTGCAAAAAGGCCATTGTTCTCAACGCCCCTTGCTGGAAATAGCTGATGGGTCAGAGGCAGGCGTATGTCACACAGCCTGTCGTGTGGGCCGCACTGTTCTCGTCATGCCGATGCTTGTTAGCTGCTGCCTTCCGACAGCGGGACGAGGATTCGGCAGTGTAAGATGGTGTATTGTGGTACAGGGCTGATTGGAGATTTTCATACTTCACAAAAGTCCTTCTTTGGTTTCATGGTTTATACAGTATCGGAATTCATAGCAGAAATTAATGTTTTTTTATGTCGTGCATGAATGTGTTTTGATTTCTGTTCATGGTTGCCTGTTATTTGATTTGAGTACTGCGTGTGAAACTGAATTCAGGTCTTGGTAAATATTATTCTTTAGGCTGGCTTTTGTCTTGTGTATGTGTTTATTTTCATTTTTTTTTTCTATGAAATGTGTCATCAGAAGTGAAGTGAATTGTAACTGGTAATTACAGGTCCATCCTCTTCCCACAGACCTCCAAGAGTCAGTCTCTTAAGAAAATTGACGTAGATCATAAATTTACAGCTCACACTAAGTAATAATTCATGAGAAGTGTTGTTTTATGTCAGCTTTCTCCTGTCGGCTGAAGGAGAAATGAAAAGCCCATCACCTGCAGTAGCCTGGAAACTCGCACGTAGACTGACGGGCGGCTGATTGTTAGAGCAGCCACAGCCGCAGCCTCTTGCTCAGCCTTGAGGCTCTTTTAGGAGAACGTCACTCAGATCTGGGGCTTTCAACGAGCTGCAGGCTGGGGGATCCTGTGCTGGGCACCTGTGTGGATCAGCACGGGATTTTGTGTTGAGATTTGCTAGCAGGATCAGGTCCAGGCATGTTCTCCCTTAGCCTTGGAGAGACCCTTAGTGATGGGACAAATGAGGTGGTGGGTGGGAGTTATCTCGAATTAACCAATCAATGCTGGCGCTAAATGTGCCTTCAAAATTTGTAGTGGGTGGGGTTATTTTGAACTAACTAATCAATGTTGGCACTAAATAAGGCTTCATAACCTGTGGTGGGTGGAAGTATGCTGAACTAACCAATCGAGGCTGGTAGTTTTGAAGCCTCATTTGTCCATCACTACCCTTACATGTGGGCTCACGAAGGCCCTTAGTGTTCTACTTTGACGTGAAGCTGTTCCTACAATGAGAACTAACTGTTTTCGACTGTCTTTACTTAGCAAACATGTCCTGAACCGTTTCATCCCTTCCATCTTAAGCTGATGAAGCCTTATAGGAGATAGGTGCTTATGTACCTGCTGCTGGTTTTATTGGCCCCGTCCTACACGTTTTCAGTAATTAGCACCGTAAAAGGTTTTTCTGTGTCGTAATCATTGGACACTTCGCCATTTGTCCAGTAAGACAGATGGTTTGGGACTGTGTGTGTTTGGTGTGTGCGTGTGCGTGCAAGCATTTACGTGTGCACGCGTACGCACAGTCGCTCCCGCTGTGCCTGTTTATTAAGCCGATCTCACTTCAGGAGGAGTGACGTAGGCGTCACGTGATCAGATCAGCACGTGTGGGGTAAACGTGCGAGTGGATCTGTCCCGGTGTCACCCTTAATTACAGTTGCCGTGCCGGAGTAATAACGTAGCGTGTAACATGCTGGCGAATTGGATATCGTCATTACACAGAACATGAAAACCAGTCAACATACACTCTAGTCACAAATATATTCAGCTGTAACATACGGTGTAGCAATATGTGGGCCTTTGTCAAAATCACTTTTAAATTCTGCAAACGCGACTAAATCTAAGGGAAAATATACAGACACTTAATGCTGAATGCAGTAGCTTTAATTTAACAAGTGCCAAGATTTAATAAAAATGTAATGTATTATTCTCAGCTTAAGTGTTTTGCATATTAAGGAAAATTATGTCATTATATGTTAGGAAATAAAAATATGTTTGCATGTGAATTATGAGTGGCAGATTCCAGCAGTGTATAAGATTAAACGCATCCTTTGAATCTTTAAATTCTGCTGGCTTGAACGGCAAGGTTGACTTCAAGATGAATTATTCTCCTGGTGTCTGTAGAGTGCATGTCAAGGTCTCCGTGTGCTGGCGGTAATGGAGAAATGACATGATATGCAGGGACTTCAAAAGCTACCCGCACATTAAATAAATATGAAATTTAGTTAAGAACTTAATTGGTTGTGACAATTAACACTAATGCATATATCCCTGCTTGCACGTATTTCCAGAAAAAAGTCAGGAAGACTTTTACCTGTCTGCAGGACACACAGTGTTCCAGAGGCACTGTCGGATTACAGGGTAATTGTAACATTTCCGGAAGGAGGGTATGCAACATCGAGATAGCTTTCCAGCTACGCTTACCCTGAACTGCAACACGTGGCTCCTCAAGCTTGACCTTGGTGTCATTTGGAAGCTCATGGCAGCATTCTCCTGTGCTGTTAAAGTATGCTCTGTCTCTCCATTAATGAATGGCATCCATTTGTGCTTGGATTTTGGCTGAAGATTTTCCAGCAACTGAATTGGTTATCAGGCCCAAATCATGACCTGTCCTACATTTCTTTAATGCCTGTCAGGTTCTTTTCCACCACGGATGACATTCCCCCCACCCAGCTCTTAATTGTCGATGATAATGCAGGGTCTCATTAATGTCACTGCTGTTAATATGTCCTGACTCCCCCTCCCTACTGCCATTCAGTTCAGCCCCTCAGCGCGGAATGCTAGTCTGCGGTCAGGGGTGTTTTATAAGCGACAGTACATCAAATGATTATTTGATGTCACTGTGAAGCTGTGTGGTCTCCTTGAGATGCCTGAAGGTGTTTCTGGGGTGTGCCAGTGCCTCCATTCTGTCTCAGTGTGCGGTTCACCAGCTATTGAATTGTTCATGATTGTTTAAAATGGTCCATAATAATTGATAGCAGTTGCAGAAGTTGAATGGGTTTTTTCACCAAAATGTTTTAGGTTCAGATTCATAAGAAGGATGGATCCTGAACACTTCACAAGGTACTTAATCTAGTCAAAAATCTGACCTTAACAATCAGATAGTGTACCAAAACGACTACAGATAAGAAATCTCTGTCTGGTTGGTAATGAAGTGTCCTTTTCATTGGTTTGCCCTAGCTAAGTGTGTCTTAGGTTTGACTTGGTTCTTGAATCTCTTCCATGCATGTGGTCCTCCTGAATCTTACGGTTTTCTTTGTCTTTAGGGTCCAGAGAAGCTGTGTGTACAGTTCAGCCACCAGGAGCTACTTGAGTTCTACAACAAGGTCAGCGCGGATTCGCTGTACTTCCACTTGGCCACCCTGCACTCCCAGTAACTTTTGATTGAAGTGAACTGACAGCTGACGCTTGGTTGTTTTCTTGTTTTTCAGCTTGAGATCATCCAGGCTCAGCTGGACTCGCTTACCTGATGGCAATCATTTCTATTTGGGTATTAGGAGCCTCGAACGAACTGCAAGATCGCAGGGAAAAATGAATTGGCCACCCTGCCGATTTTTCGATACAAACTTAACCGTCATTTGGTCAAAAATGCCACTCGCACCATTGTCGTCTGTCTTGGCACAGATACCCACTGGGTTGTGTGAATAGAAAGGCAATGGTTCTTTGTGTCTCTCTGCTTCCCAGGGAAAAGCCAGGGAGACTGGCTCTTATTTCATTCCTTCTCTGTATGAAACTGTTTTGCTTTGTTTGTATGTCTCTGTATATCGACCCTTAATCTAACAATGTGATGTAAATGCAAAAAGCTGGAGATTCCTATTGATTTCTGCTGGCTACTGCCTGGTCTCAGCTGTCTAATTATGCTGCCTCATCTCCGCTGTCGGACTGGAATAGCAAACCATTCCCTCATTCTCCGTAGAGCAGAGTAGCTCAGCAATGGCCCTCCTCCTAATCTGCATGGCTGTGGCCTCAGACATCCTCAGCAAAACCTTAACAAGGCATCATTTCATAGAGAAAAATAATCATTAAACATATTGACATGTCTGTGTGGGGAAAAAAATTGTTTCTTGAAACAAATTACCTTGAGATGTGCATTAATTGCTGATGCGGAATGTTTGTGGGGTCATTTGAACTATACAATCTTTGTAGTAAAATTGTAAAATTGATGTCAAAGAATAAAGTTTATTATAGCCGACACACACTGCAGACCTAAAATGAGTCACTGACTGTCAAACCACATGCACGTCTTCCGGGGATGGGGCCATGTGAGTGACATGGGGAACAGGGAACATAGAATGTGGGACATAGCATAGGGACACGGGACATGGGTATAGCAGGAAACGGCATGGGACACGGGACACGATGAATAATACGTGACATGGATTGGGGACAAGATATTAGGGACGTGGGTCACGGGTCATCGTGTGTGGGACAGGGACATGGATTGGGTGTTGGGGACAGTATGCAGGACACATGAAGAAGTCATACGGGGCATAGCACAAGGAAATGGGCCACAGCATGTTGGTCATGTGACATGGAACAGGAAGGAGGGACACAGACTGTGGGACAGGATGGCGTGAGGTGGCTGTTCACTGTCCTCTTTATGGAGCTCACCGGATGTAAGGTTGGAGATGTTTGAACTGCTTCCGTTTCACTTTGCTTCATTGTTTGGTTGATTAATTAGTTATAACCCTGTTACTGCCTGACCGGTGTGTATATATAAATATATATTTACACAAGTACATATTCTGCTATCCTGTCAATGGTGTGACGGGCCTGTCAGGCAGTTTCCTAATTGCTTTAGAAGCCACTGAGTTACTCACTGCTGAAAGCCGAGTTTAAATTAGTCCCTGTCAGCCGCCCGTCGTTTACGGCGTCGCCAGTGTGACGGTTTGTAAATGCAGGAATAGCGTTTGTGGCAGTCATTGCTGGAGAGCGCGGACGTTTAGGGATGCTTTGGGAGGGGGACGAGGTTGAAGACCAGACTCAAACATCACAACCCCGGAGTATTCCGCCTCTTCTCACGGGCTGCTCTTCTACCTAATTTACAGTTTTTCCACCATTTGAGAAAAGGGGGGGGGGATCCA
Source organism: Gymnarchus niloticus (assembly GCA_009936485.2). Taxonomy (NCBI): domain Eukaryota; kingdom Metazoa; phylum Chordata; class Actinopteri; order Osteoglossiformes; family Gymnarchidae; genus Gymnarchus; species Gymnarchus niloticus. Next base: position 4,773,382 of record JAACJT020000034.1, read on the forward strand.
AGCAAACTCATCGCCTGAGGGAGATATGTGTCGCGCAGCGGGGCGAGCAGATGGCGGTGCAGAGCCGGCTAGGGGGACGGGGTGCGGTGCCGAGAGCCTCCCACGGAGACGTGGCAGAGCGCCGAACGGCGAGTACAGCGTCGGCTGCCGCTGTGCTGGGAACTGGATCTCCTGGGACAGGAAACCAACCGTGCATCTCTGCGTCTCTGAATTTCTGCTGCATTAAGAGTGTCTGTGTATATGTGTGTATGTACAGTATATATGTGTGCATGTGTGTGTGTGTACATATATATCATAAATTGGACAGATGGAAAGGAAACAGTAGAACGATAAACTCATGAGGTGTTGAAGAGACATTATCTATATACTTTGTTTTTGTTTTATGTAAAACTGTTTGCTAAGCAAATAAAGAAGGGCAAGTACTAGCAGGCTTGGAAGAAAGGCGTTCTCAGCTGGTGTTACAATGGGACCCAAACACAAGTCGGCCCTGGGCAAAGCTCACGGACTAATCGTTGGTACACAAGCATTTGGCTGCTGTTGGAGCCCGTATTGAATCACGTCATTGTCTGAGGGGCATAAAAAGGGTCCGTGATCAAAAGCCACATTGCTGTAGTAACCTTTTGATAAACTCCTCCTGTCCCTGCCCCCTCCGTTCCTCACCCTCCACACTGACGTCCCAGAGCTCCGGGTGAAGAGAAGGGAAGGCTCCCGCGTTGTGTGTTTGAGCTGTCTCCGAACCCCAACATCAGCCTTGGCTAACCGGAGCACAAGCGGGAGGAAGGAAGAAGGGGGGTAGCGGCAGTCGTGGTGGGGGGGGACTCACCTGGGCTTCGAGTAGCTGGGAGTGTATTGGGAATGGGGGAATGATATCATGTTTATTCTCCACCAGGACTGTAAGGCATATAAACTCTATGTGTGAATCCCTGTTGGACATGGAGTAAGTTTAAAAAATACCGAGACCAAGCAGGGAAAGAATGTAAAAGTATTTCTTATTGGACGTTGAAAAGAATATAAAAGTATTTCTGATTGGATATATTCACCAATTTTGTAATGTTTCATTTTCAAAGAATCATCACTATATGAAAAGCCTGTAGTTTGATTTCAACTTCAACACGACTCAAAATGTCAGAATCTTGAAGCGGACTCGTTCTTCAGAAGCCACCTCCCATTTTTGGCTTTTATGCATGTGGACATTGAATTGAACTTGCTCTTCAAGGCTACGGTTGCTGGTTCTCTGCAGGACTGAATGTCCCATCGTTAGCCAACGGATGTGGTGCATTTAACCTGTGCCTTGGCTTTTCCATGGCATTGCCAATCCTGCCCCGAGGTTGTCCCTTGTCCTTCTGGGCACCACGAGACCCCTCCCCCAAAGCTATTCAGCCGGCTCTACAGTCCCCCGGGGGCTCAGCCGTGGTGGGCTGCCGCCAGGCATGATGGCGACGGCCCCGTCTCAGTCCCAAGCGTGTCCAGACCTGAAACGCGGGGTCTGGTGCTATCTGGCTCCAGAGGGTCTCAGCCAGTGCATGCCTGTGACAGATGTCTCCAGGGGGGTGGAGAAATTAGTACGGTAGCCCTCGTGCTGATCTGCACTGCTGCAAGCTGATGGATCTGCATTCTCTGTTGCCTCTTGCATTGTTTGTGTAATTACAGTCCAATGACAGTATAACAACACACTGTATAATCTACTGTGCTTTTAGTGTAGGTTGGTGTACTTTATTTCCCTGGGGGGGAAATTACTTAAATGACTTAGTGCTGGTCTTGTTCTGCTTCAGAAGTTTTTGACACGGTATTGTCAACCAGCAGAGGAAGGCTTTTTGGTGAGATCAGCCCTTAAAAGGCATCGCTCTGGTAATGATAACTTTAGTCATGAGGTGACACTGAAACGAAAGCAGTACTGAACAGAAAGGACTGCTGCACATCTTTCAGAAACATGGCTGAATTTACAACTGCAAATCAGAAAAAGTTTGGACGGTATGGAAAATGCAAATAAAAAAAAGACAGTGATTCTTAAATTGACTTTTATTTCATTGCAGACAATATGAACCCAAGATATTTCATGCATTGTCTGGTCAGCTTCATTTCATTTGTTAATATACATCCATTCCTGCATTTCAGGCCTGCAACACATTCCAAAAAAAGTTGGGAAGGTAAAGCATTTACCACTCTGTAATGTTGCCATTCCTTCTCAAAACACTTAAAAGACGTTTTGTCACTGAGGATACCAAGTGATGAAGTGTTTCAGGTGTTATTTTGTCTCATTCTTCCTGCAAACACGTCTTAAGGTGTGCAACACTACGGGGTCGTCATTGTCACATTTTTCATTTCAAAATTCTCCACATATTCTCTGTCGTGGACAGGGCAGGACTGCAGGCAGGCCAGCCCAGTACCTGTACCCTCTTCTTCCGCAGCCATGCCTTTCTAATGTGTGCAGAATGTGAATTTGCATTGTCTTTGTTGAAAAATGCATGGATGTCCCTGGACAAGATGTCATCTTAAAGGCAGTTTAGGTTGCTCTAAAATCTCAATGTACTTCTCTGCATTAATCCTGCCATCACAGAAGTATAAATTACCTTTGCCAAGGGCACTGACACAACCCCATACCATGACAGACCCTGGTTTTTGGACTTGTTGCTGATAACAGTCTGGTTGGTCCTTTTCATATTTGGTCCAGAGCACAGTGTCCATTTCTTCCAAAAAGATCTGGAATACTGATTTGTCTGACCACAATACATGTTTCCACTATGTGATGGTCCATCCCAGATGCCTCTGAGCTCAGAGAAGTCAATGCCACTTCTGGACATGGTTAACATAAGGCTTCTTTTTTGCACAATAAAGTTTTAAGTGGCATTTGTGAATGTAACTCCCTTTTGTAGTGCTTGACAAAGGTTTGCCAAAGTAATCCCTTGCCCATGTGGTTATATCAGCTATTGATGAATGATGGTTTTTGATGCTGTACCGTCTGAGGGATCTGAGATCATGGGTGTTCAGCTTAGGCTTGCACTCTTGCTCTTTACACACTGAAATTCCTCCAAATTCCTTGAATCATTTAATGATATTATGCACTGTAGAGGGAGAAATATGCAAATCCCTTTCAATCTTTCTTTGAGGAACATTGTTTTTAAACATTTCAATAATTTTCTCATGCATTTATGGACAGACTGGAGATCCTCTGCCCATCTTTGCTCCTCAAAGACTCAGCCTTTTGTGGATACTGCTTTTGTACCAAATCATGATTACAATCACTTGTTGACATCACCTGTTTGAAATCACGTCATTAAATTTTTTTACCTCATTAATAGTCCTAAATTTCCCCCGTCCCAACTTTTTTTTGGAATGTGTTGCAGGGCCTGAAATGCAGGAATGGATGTATATTAACAAATGAAATGAAGTTGACCAGACAAAAGATGAAAGATCTTGGGTTCATATTGTCTGCAATGAAATAAAAGTCAATTTAAGAATCACTGCGTTTTTTTTTTATTTGCATTTTCCATACCTTCCTAACTTTTTCTGATTTCTGTATACCATTTCGGATAGGTCAGGTTACTAGGTTCAAGGGTACAGTAGAGGTTCCCCTCCTAGGATTTGAGTCTAGAACCTATAGTTCCATTACTAGCATTACAGTACCTTCAGTAATAACTGAGGTTTTCATGGAAATAAGCAGTTGTCGTACCTCTTAACTTCTACTTTAATGAATGTGCAATAGTGAACTCAGAGGGATCTGCTTTTTGACCAGCCATGACGTTCTCTGGAAGTTCTGTCAATCAAAGATCCCAACAACACAGCAGCCAGACCGAGCTCTGACTATGCTGATCGTTTTGGCATAACTGCAAACTAAACTGTTCACTGGGTGAAACTGCATTACTGTTGGCCCTAGGTAGAGCCATTGGAGTGGGATGTACGACTAGTGACACGACGAGCCCTTGAAAACAAGGGAAATAAGGATCCCAGGTTTGCTGCCAGTCTCTGCATTCGGGGAATTCTCAGCGGCGTTGTGTGTGGTGCTGGGATGTTGTCTCCTTCCTACAGCATTCGGACATTGTGGGGTTCTTCCAACAAAGTTACACACTGATGTCACCATAGTGGCGGTAACCTCGCCCGGGGGGGTTTCCATGGCGACACTGGAGGGCACGTACAGTATGTGGGGTTCACAGGGAACGGGGAGCCCCCCTCCACAGGCCTTCTAGTTCCCACAGCCTGTCAGGAAAGAACCCGGTTTGAACTTTTCAGTCCCTCCTGATTGTCTCTGATGAACACCATATCATTAATTACACTGCACTTTGAACACGAGTGACAGAGTGTAATGTGGACCTATAAAGAACCTCATTTATACTTCATGTTTAAAGTTGAAATTGTTTCCAGCAGCATAGCGAACACTTCCAAAGGAGAGTATCTCTAGTGAATTTTGTACAATACGGTTTCCTCTGTAATTAGACAGCGAGATGATCTGAGCCTCTCCGATTGCGGTCGTCGTTGTTGTGTGAGAGATGAAACTCCCAGGTGGGCCGAGTTTCAGTTACGATCTCCGTATTGGAACAGACAGGCTTGCTTCTCCCCAATCACAGCCCTGTGTGAGACGATTCATTTAGATTTCACTCATGGAGCCCTAAAATTAGGACAGCCGCATCAATTCTTAAAATTGCCCTCTCCGTTCTGGAAGACTTCCACTGGCCACCCTCCCCCAGTATCTGTCACTTGCTAACCTGCGCCCACCCACCCGCCCCCCACGGGGTACCACGTCAATCCCCGCAGCACCCACATCGTTACACACCAGCTAATCCTGTTTCACAAATCCACGTACCCCTGGTCCCTCCAAGAAAATCCCATTTCTCCATCTGTTCAACAGGGAAAGACCTTCACTACAAAGTTGTGTTTGTTCTTTTTATAAGTAGGTCTGGCTTGATTACGACTCGTGTCATGCGTCTCGAGAGCTCATCGTGGGTGTGGTACATCTATGAGATGTAGGTCGTCTTTATTGACAGGCATTCATCTGGTCTATTTTCTGTTCATTTTGTTTTCCAAAAACAGAGATGATTTGGGCTCTCCGGGGGAATTAGACACTCCTACAGTTGCCAGCCCATGAAAGCCATGTGTGTGGGTCATAGTGGGATGAGGAGAGGATTAAGGAGGCGTGTCCTTCCTACCAGGCTGGCGAATGTGCCCGTGCGACTCTCTTAATGGGATTTTCTGTGCTAGTTAGAGAGCCATCGGCAGCCAGGCCAGGCCGCCGTCACGCCAGTCGCTCCTAGTGTACGAATCCCTGCAACCCCTCCAGCCCCCCCCTATCTGGTGCATCCTTATTTTGCTCTCAGAGAACAGAGATGTTCAGCCCACCCCGCATCCGTCTGGCGAGGCCTGTTTTTTTTTTTTTTTTTTTACGGTTTCTCTTAGAGGCAATTGCTTAATTTGCTTCACGGATGGGAAAAGTGACTTAAGATGTGGGTCGTGCAAATTGTAAACTTCCACCCCGTTATGTATCTGAAAAACAATTAGCCGTAAGTGCCTGCACAGAGGTACAATAGCATCGCCCCTTTTAGTCAGCTGCTCTGCTTCTCAATAGTCATGTGACCCGATGTGTATATAATATATGTATATATTAGTTTTGTACGAATGGCGGGTATTAAACAGTATGAGAGCAGTTCAGAGATCAGACTAAATGTTCTGCAGGTTTTAGCCTGATACCCTTCACTCAAAAAGGCCCATTAAAGAACCCAGAGGCTTTTTATGAAGCGCTTAAAAAGCAGGTAGAACCAAAGGGCTTTGTTCTCTCCGTGGTGTATGGGCGTACTTTGTGTACAGTAGTCGATACTTTTGGAAGATGAAATAATGATATTGTCTATTACAGGCAGAATGTTTATGAGGAAATGTTTTTGACCAAAGTCCTTGAAAATAGACCTGCTCGGTAGCGTGACGTAGCACAGGATGACAGAAGTAGCTACCTAGTCGACATTCTGTCCATTGTGTCGAAAAGTTCTGTAGTCGTTTGTAAACATGCAGGGATACTGGGTTAGCTCAAATGTTTAACTGTGGAAGTCTACTGACCTGAAATACTGTATATGAGAATATGGCAGAAAGGGCAAACATACATACATATTAAAAGGATATTTGCAAAAGCCTTGGACTACCACTAAAATGTCATCACCTTCCCCTATAACTTTCAGAAAGTAACATATTGGCTAGCTTTAAAACTAAATATATCTCTCATTTATCTGCTGCTGGAAAACTGGTCATAGTTCAATCTGGTGAGATATTAAAAGTAACAGATAAGAACACGTAACTTAAACATGAAACACGTAAGTTAAGTTTGAGAAGTACTGTAACGTGTGTATTTCTTAAACTGTGGAACCTAATCTTTGAACCTGTAATTAAAGGGGGATTATATCACTAATTCCAAATGGTAGAAAAATGAGTTCATTCAAAGTATTTATTTTTAGCAGGAAACCATAAAAAATGATTTATTTTAAGGTTAGAATTTTTTTGTCCATTTGGTCATTGACACATAAAAGGGGAAAACGGCTTGTTTCAAAGTGGCCTTCATGAGTAAGTTCATGTTTTATTCATACCCTTTCTGGGGTAATTTCACTCAGTTCTTTGATTTTACCAACAGTAATGCTTGATCTCCCTTGCTGGACAGGGTGTTGAGTCTCCTCCGGGGAGTTCTGATCCAGACTGGCAACCTTGCCTATTGTGCCCCCCTCATGGGACCTGACCAGAGGTCCAGGGTCCAGACCAAGGGGTGGGTGACCTGATATGCCCCTCTGACTCAAACTCATCCTTCGCGTGTGCCATAGTGGGCGTGTCACTGCGCACACAGAGGTGGCTGTTTTGGTTGAGCCTGGAGGGGAATTGTAGTGGAATGTAAAATTGCCTCAGGTGATACCTGGCCGAGTGATTAGTCAAGTCTGTTAATTGCTAGGCATATTGTTTGCAGGGCGAGTTTATATTACAGTAACGTTCAGAAAAGCTGCCTTTCCAGAGACACCCATAATTTATTTTGCTCTAAATTCCAGAAACATCAAACAGATTAGTTTAGCCCATTCCTTTTTGGTCACCCATGTACCTGGAACACCATCTAGCCAGAAGGACAGTATGTGACATGTGTGACAAACATAGATGCCAGGTCAGTGTCGCATCCGCTTTCCCAGAGCCGGTAGAGACTGACAAATCCACTCATTGTGTCAGCATAAAGAATGAAAGTGGGACTCAAGCGAGCGGCAGGGGGACGCTGAGCGAGGTGGAGGGCGGTGGGGTTGGTCCCCTGTAGTCTGCGAGTCTTTCAACGATTATGGATGAGAGGGCAGAGTGGCTGCAGCTGGCGATGCAGGCCATCAACGCTTTGGCGTCAATGTGATCTCTCATCCATCATGCCTCAAGCATCCCGGTCGAGCTCCTTTGGGCTGACAAACGGATGTGGGAGACTGCAGACTGTGATCTTTTCAGTCGTGTCGAGCCCGTACTTCCAAGTGTGAGGATATAAATATGGAACGCGCTGTCAGCTGCTGAGCATTATGACGGGAATGCGGTATGGCTGTCCCACGGTCATGTGACCCAACCCAATTCAGTGAAGAAGGAGTGGTTTCTGGCATGATGGTTTACCCAGATCTCATGGACGTCTGTCTTGACATTAATTGTGTGGCTTTGGTGGTTTTTCTAGATTTTGTCATTAGAAGTAAGCGAAGGAAAGTGGGTAAATCGCACACTGATCTAGCAGACCTTGATCCCAGTAGGTTCCAAGATCCAGAATGTGTGCGGAGACGATGCCAGAGCAGAACATGCCTGACAGACGTGTGACTGATGGTTAGTTCATAATGATGCATGGACCTTAAACCTTTGGCCGAGAGAGAATAAATATCACATTTGTGACTGTGATCAAATGGTGACATGCTGTGTGCCATCTGCGGGCAATAAGCAGTAGCATGTTCCAATGGTTAATAAAGGATGTCGATGTGAAATGTGGCCAATGGCAGATGACCCATTCTTCTGTGCTGCTTCATGCTGAATGGGTGGAGAGAGATCTGCCTTAATGCCTTAACAATAAATACCGATCAAACAGTTAGTCTTTGCTGTGACATTTATTACCGTGTGGTATTAGTCATAAACTGTCATGCAGCGTTTGTTTTATATGCCATTATTCCTTGCTTGCGGCTGGCTTAAGACGCTGCATTGCTTCCTCCTACAGTGGGATTCTGGGAGATTTTCCTTTGCCGATGTATGTCATTCCACTTCAGGAGGTTGTTTGACGAATAATCCCGGCATCTGCTCTACCAGGATGCATTAATTGACTCCACTGTTTCCTGTGTCCTAGTTTCTCCGGCATGTAAGCTATTAAATGCCTTTGTGTCTTTTTTTTTTTTCTAAATGCATTATTTGTGCATGTATGTAGTCAAGTGAATTATTGCTAATGGAGTTCTATAAAATACTAGGCACTCATATTTGTCCACCCATTGTTATTTTGTTCCGTTTTTTTGACTCTCATCTCAAATCAGACATCAATATTGCTGGATTACTTATTTGCGCTGCTTGATAATGTTGTACTTATTTAAATGATTTTAATGCTTAATTATAAGGTTTCCGTCACCTTGTAGCTGGTAAGGCAGAACTAATCCATCCATATGTACAATAAACGCTTCTCTTCTATTAATTTCCACCCAGTCTGATAAAAAAACCAATGAAATGACTTCACACCAATCAACCCCTAGTGTAATTTTACGCGGGTGGGACAATGTGGGTGACCTTCATGTTGGAGACTCAGGGGATTATCATTTGCCAGGAGTAAGATTTTGCACCCTTCACAAGCTGCCTGTCTATTCTGGGCCCGTATCCTCATGATAAGGCCTAGAATTGGCAAAAGGGAGTTCCATCACGCACCTCTGAGATGTCCAGCTGTGGAGCTGAATTACAGCAAGGTCGGGTCCAGATGGTCAGGAATTAGTCTAACGTTGTCCCAATTAGTATATGTCACAGTTAATATGATTACCTTAGAGGATCCTGCAAAATGATTATTTTAATGACCTGGGCAAGTCTGAAATGAAATTGAAAGACTCAGATGTTGTGGAGGTGGTCTGTTGCATGTTTAGAAGAACAGAAAAAGGAGACCCACCAAAGAAAATGTTACACTGGAATTTCACTTCTTAGAGGTTCTTTCAGAAAGGGCACCAACCTCCAGAGGTCTGTGAGGTGATGGAATGCAGATATGCTTCATCACAAAATATCACAGACCAGACATGTTATTTTCACTAAGTAAAACTTGATTACTTCAAACAGAATGCAAATGGAGTAAAGGTTCGCAGAGGAACAGCTGAACCAGAGCAAATCCACTGCAGAAGCCCCAAGGGAGGATGATGCTACTTTGAACAGAGCATGAAGATGGGCTGTGGCTTCCTACCAGACTGACCATTGCAGCTTAAGAAAGTACACAGTCCCTGGATGTGCAGTGTCATGGGAAGAAGTTGGCATTAGTCGAGAAGGAAATGCATTTCGAAATTTCAAAAACAGAGACGGACACAAGTTGGAAGTTTGACAAAAGTAGTGTACTAATAAGGATAACTTTCAATAGGGGTGTTCTAATAAGGACAACTTTTATTAGAAACTTCTCTTTTGGCATTTCTTTTTCTCATGTTTATGTTTCTGGTGGCAGAGAATTGAGAGCAGAATTCTGCTCGGCCTGACTTTGCGACTTCATGCCGAGAGATGCAGCGGAATGAGACCTGAGCAGATCACTGACCTCTCTACTCATTAGCAGATGCAGCTCTTGTGCAGCATGGCCACATGCTCTCCTCACTCTCAGCCCCTTAAAGGGCATGACCTTACAGACACATTGTTTTGGAAAGATACTTTCTCTGCAAACCACATACTGATTTTGTCACACTCCACTTGAGATCCCTCGTGCTCCCCTTTCTATGCATTATACCCCCTTCAGATTTGTGATACACCCCTTTGGATATGTCATACCCCCAGTAAGTTTCAGACCTCCATTGGATTTATCATACTTCAGATTCATTAAATTCCCCTTTGGCTTCGTCATACTCCCCTTTGGATTCATCATAGTCTTCTTTAGATTAATCATATTCCCCTTTGGATTCATCATACTCCCCCTTCAGATTTGTCATGCTCTCCTTTGGATTCATCATACTCCCTCTTCAGATTTGTCATACTTCTTTTTGGATTCATTATACTCCATCTTCAGATTTGTCATGCTCTCCTTTGGATTCATCATAGTCTCTCTTCAAATTTATCATACTCCCCTTTGGATTCATCATACTCCCACTTCAGATTTGTCCTGCTCCCCTTTGCATTATTGCACACCTCCTTCAGATTTGTCATATTCCCTAGTGGGGTTTCTCACTCCATTTTAGACTCAGATCCCATTCTTCCTAGAATGCTTAATTTTGTCATTTCCATGTTGTTGTCCCCTTTTTCATCATTGGACTCATCACGTTCTTCATCTCATATTTCGATAGTAATGTCAAACGAACACTTGGATAGCTTGAATATATTAACCTTTCAGTGGGTGGTGACATTATGATAAAAATGCAGAAACTGGGTGTGTGATTGTGAATTAACATCATGACCAAAACACACTGCAGCTAAAGGGTGAGATGTCCGGCCTTTGCGCATTCTTTGGTTACTGAGAGAGACAGATACAGACATTCACCAGCAGGCCTCTGTTGGTAGGCATGCACTAAGTCTTAGTGCGATTGTTGCTTCAAGCCACATTTTAACTTGTCACTTGTCAGATGGAGCTCAAGTGTGACTCATTATTAAAGGATAGGCTGGAGACTGGCAGCTCAGATAAACATTGATAACCACTACTTAGAATTTCAGAATATACATTTTCATAGTTCTCACTATTGTATGACAAACACAACAATACAACGATCCACACATTAATGTTGACCAATTAGTGTAACAATCAGCCGCACTATCTGGCCAGCCATTACTATCTGACAGAGAAATTTTCTCTGCAACAGCAGCTAACATAAAAGTCACATCAGAGGAATAATTTTATCAGCAGACTTTTTTTTAATTGTAAAGGGTTATTCAAAATTGCTGGACCTGAGACTGTGCATAAAGAAATGTTTCAACTGGGTATTTCTTGACCTGGGACATGTTGGACACAATACTAATGACTGGCATAAACAAAATATTCTATCAATGTAGCTGTTCTTACTATGGTCTCATTCCTTATTGGCACATATTAAAAAACAGTTCATTGCACAATAGTGACAACTGAACATTGCATTTCTGTGCATGCTGGCCAGGAAAAAAACAGTCTATGTAGACTAGCAATCAACAATGGCAAAGGAATCGATGTCAAAGGTCATCCATTTTGGATATTCACAATTTACTATCATCTCCATTAACCAGCAAAATCATAACTGTTTGCAAAGCCAGATGGCCAAAAATCAGTGGCCTCAACGTCAAATTTTTCATCTTTTTAAGACCCATAAATAATAATAAGTGTAAGCACTAATCCAAATGTTATCACAAAAACAGTCCTGCTTCTTTTTGTTGCCACTTGGTATCCAGTGTACTGTGGCTCGAGAAAACAAAGCATAATTCCTCATATGAAGAATCTCAGCTCATTAAAAGACACGTATTAATATTATTTCTCCATTCTGTAGCCTGATGACAAATAAACAATTCTGACCAGATGCAAAGTAGATCTATTATTTCATATAACTCAACAGTTTGCTTTCCCCAATTTTTGCACTTGTAAAACAAACATGCGAGGTCTTATTAAATGCAAAATGTTGAGATTTTTACTGCTTTTCTGGCTCTATGTAATAAAATTGTTCATGACCCCAGAATATCAGCATTCTTTTTACAGGCTTAGAATCATTAGATTTTTACATGCTTGAAGTGTAAGCAGTTTTCACACTTTAGCTTAAGACAGTATTTCAGAATTGTTAATTTTCTGTTTTCACTTGTTTACACTTTCACATTGGCAGATATGAAGAATATCTAAACAGTAAGGTTATTAGAGTCCGTAAGCAACTACAAATTACTCGTTGATTTTTTGTAGCGAGCAACATGTGATTAGTTTAGCCTTTTCCAATCTGTAGCGTTATTCTGTAATGGACACTACATATGCAAATTGTAAAACTACAACAATGCAGTTAACTATACCAGTTCTATGTGGTTTTTGGGCCCTTTTGGCTCTGTTCATGATTAAATGTAAAAAAATCATTTTTTTACATCCACGTCCAATTATTAGGCAAACCAAGGAGTATATACACCAGGCTGTATTATTGTTTAATTTTAGGCAATATCTTTGATATTTCTGTTTGTTGATTCCTGACTATGGCTTGACGTAACTTGCTTAAACTGCACTGATTCTATCCTTTTATAACGTGAATGTCATGATTTGAGACTTAACTGCTTTCGACTGATGTTTTGCATTTCATTTATTTTGCAGATGCTTTTGTTCAAAGTAACATTCAGCTAGGCAGACATATCAGAGCATATAGCAGATAAGGGGCTACCTAAAGTATCAATTCTGCTAGGCTGAGTCTCAAACGAGGGACCAGCAAACAAGTGCAGGTTAGCACTGGAGTAAGAGCTACACAAAATCATTCCTACCAAAAGTTATTTACAATCGACACCATAGCTGACATCCTAGTAGATCAGTGTAAGAATACTTTAAGATAAGGGCTTGAACAATGGGAAGTCAGTGGCTAGAAAGGTCAGTCATTGGATGAGCTAGTGATGTTCCTGGAGCTGTTTCTTGAAGGTCAACAGGGAGTTTGCTGACTGGACGCAGATGAGTAGCAGTTCCAGCATTGTGGAACCACAAAGGGACTTGTCTACAGTGAGACATTTCACGTTGAGATGGGATTACCAGGTGGTGTTGGGTTGCTGAACAAAGGCAGTGAGGTGGAGTGTTGGTTTGTCTGGACTTGGGACTTTCTTATGACTTTCTTATGTGTGGCTGAATCCCACCTCTGCTTGCTTGTGACCTGTAGCTACTGATAGACTTTGTTTCCTGTGCTGCAATGCCACGTGTGGTGAGACCTGCACATAACCTGGTAGAAGCAAAAACCTTGAACTGGAAATAATTGTGGAAAAAATGTTCAGAAAGCCAGTGGAGTGAGGGACAGATTTGACTGATGCCATACAGTTCTTCATTGGTCAGGGGGCTACTGTCAACAGACACATGGATGGACAAATGTAGCCAAAGCAGTAGTCTGAGGGGTGAGTGCAGGCTCCAGACCAAGAGCTTAGATGTTCCTCAGTTCGACTGGAAAAGGCTCACAGTGAAAGATAGGCAGTAGGAAGTCCCATCCAAGATGGGATGACTGAATGGATGCGGGACCTACGATTCCCTGATTGGATGTGCCAAATTAAGCTTTTCCCTCAGCCTTGGCACAAATGGAGGCTTTCACCAAACATACCAGACACTGCCAAGCTGCAGTAAGACTCTGAATGGCGGCCATCAGATCATACAGCACAGCAAAGGAAAGTTCCACATGGCTTGCAAGGTTTTTTCAAGTGCTCTGACTCTAGCTGCCATTTTTCGCAGTTACTTAATTTTCCAGCTGGAAAATTGAATTGAATCACCCCTTTTATGGCCCATGTATGGAGAAGAATGCTACGGGATTTCCTGCTCGCCGCAAAATTAATGAAGACTATTTAGAAACACTCTGGTATCTTTGATTCAAAGGCAGTGTTCCTTTAAGAGGTGTGGTTGCATTTAGATGAGAGAAAAAGGGCAGGTGAACATCTTTCCTCTCATCCAGTTCAGTCACACATAGATTTTAAGATAGAACCTTTGTCTAAGGGTTCTAGATTCACCCAGGCAGCTACACTGGGGCCTTTTTTAATAGCTGTCTTTGGTGTTCCGCGTGCTGGCTAGTATTCCTGGCTGATGTTCTTCTGCGTCTTCCGGTCCATTAGGCGGTTGAGGAGGTCGGTCACAGACACCCCCTGTCTGATGAACGGCAGTGACCGTATGCGAACCTTGCTCGAGGGCCCCTACGGAGGCTGGCAACATGGACGTGCAGTCTGTCAGAGAGAGTCCAGTGGGAGATGGCTTACAGCTCTGGGGATGTGACAGGGAGGTGTGCGCCTCTCTATCTCTGCCAGGAGAGCATGACTGTACATGCCAACACTGTCCAGAATCAAAACTGTACCAAAAACTGAAGCATTAACTGCTAGGATGCTAATGTGGGGCTTTGTGTGAGGCATGGCAAATCGCTGTTTAGTGAATATCGGTGTATTGTGTAAGCACTGGGTCCTACTGAAACAAACAACTGAATATTTTTGGTTGAACAAGTAAATAAAATGAGCCGTGTGAGACAAAGAAGGCAGGACATGCCAGGATGTTATCAGCCAAGCGTCGTACTCTCCCGTTAGGTGCTTTTCTATGATCACAGATTCCTCTGATTTACCTCCACATCATCTGATAAAGTGAACGGCTTCTAACAAAAAAAATATCTGTTGGAAGTCTCCAGAAAGATAATTATCGACTCATTTATTCTCGTAGAAAACAAAAAACCTTTGCATTACAATCAAGTTAATGCTGGTTCCCTTGCAGACAGGACCTGCATAAGTTGTTAGCTTCAGACAGATCACTCCAGGTTATCTCAGACCTGTTTTGTCCAAGAGTTATCAGCATACTTTGAGGTTAAATCCTCAGCTTTAAAGATTGCAGGATTTTCTCTTTTTCTCTTGAAGAAACGAAGAAGGCCCCATTCTTAGATACAATGTACTCGAGACAGAATACTGGAACCGAGGAAATAAGAGAATGATTTGGGATGTTCTTTTTTAATCACCATTTGGATTTATTAAAGAGAATTTCTTTACAACATACATTTAGCTGTGAATCAGATGTTAAGGAAGTGGAGAGAACGGCAAAAAACCTTGAGACATCACAATATTTTACAAGCTTACAACTCATAGGTTGCTCGAGAGCGGGTTTTCATTACACCAAGCAGTGTGTAGCAGGAGTATTAGACAAAGGCACAGCAAAGAGCCAGACACCCCCGGACTGCGGTCAGAGAGGTCATCTGGACCATCCAGTTGACCCCTCCGGCCCACCAGCCCGGTCCTTACAGTCACACCACACCGGTGTCTATGTACAGCTAAATCCCAGTGTCACATTTGCCGGCGTTTCTGTTTGGGTGATGAGCGGTTGGTGTCCTGTATCTCGCACCAAATCAGGGGGCACTATATCAAGCTGAATAGCATTGTAGGAAGAAGAGGCTGGGGGAATTTATACATCTCTCAATAAATAAAACGACCTCTATTAGTACTATATTACTAACACTACGAAGTGTTATTCACAGTGGCCCAGTGCTGATACACAGTCGTTATCCCCGCCCTCTGAAACCATCCTACACATCACTGAATCTTATTCAGTGGTAATTATGAGAACATGTTCTCTCATTCATTTTATAGTACAGAGGTTCAAAACGCTGTCTCATTTCACACTGGCTGTATACCTGCCACCACAGAAACCTTCTGAAGGTTAAGAAGCTCAGCTCTCTACATAATGCTACACGGTGAACGTATGCCCTCTTTCACTGTCGAAATGTCTGGCTGGTGCGTTTCAAGAACCCAAATAAACCTGATAAAACTCTTTTTAAAAGACACGGACTTTGAGAGTTAATTTATTAAAAGAAACTAATGTGACATCAAAATATGTAAACTTAGCTTTTAAAAACGGAGGTTTAGTTTTATTGGGGGAGAGGCTTCACTATGCAGGAACCAGCCTGCTACTGCTGTCTAGAAATGGAGTCTTTATCACTACAGACCGGCACCTTTTCCAGTACTGAATAACCATTATGTTTTCTTACTGCTGTGCAGCAACCAGACACAAGGAGGCGTTAGCGAGAATGTACATTAATCACTCTATCAAACAGCAAAAAAAGAGGACTTGATGAATGAAAAAAATGAACACCCACAACATCGTCGACACTTTCCAGCACAACAAAATGGCCGCCTCTAGCACATCATTGGCACAGTCAAAAAAAAAACGAAAACAAATCACAAGTAATGGTGGGGGGAGGGGTTTCCCCCCCTGGATATTCAAAGGGATTGGAGTTACAAGAACATCTACATTCTTTACTTGCTTTAATCAGACGAAGGAAATATCATCAAAAACTACAAGGAGACATTGAACAGCTAAAGAAATCCTCACTACTCAGGTGTAAGGCACACATTTACAGGTGGAAGGAACGACAGGCTCACTGTTTTACAGATGGATCCTGGTAAAGGAGCCACGTGATGGGACGAGGCAAGGACGCGCTCCAGGGGTGACGCAGCATGTGTGTACCCCACAGGGTGGAAGGCTGACTTCCACGCAGTTTTCTATGTCATTTTTTTTTAAACATGGTTCTTAGCCACTGTTACTGCGTTCACACATGCAAAAGTGAGCCCTGGACAGCACGAGATGCACTGCGGACCCCCAGGAGAAAAACCACAGTGCTAAAACGGGACAGAAGCCGAAGCGGGCACATGTTTGTGTGTGTGGGAGGGGCAGGTTAAAGGGGGTTGGGAGATCCCGCATCATTGGGCCGTTTGGGAGACGCTGCTCCATGTTGGTGGGTCCCAGCTCTGCTACAGAGCCACCTGGCACAGGTAAATAAATATTCCCTCCTTTCAGAGGTCACATGTGTGTCGAGACTCTGGGCCTGGCACAGTCAGTGGGCCTGTTTGACAAAAAACTGGCTCCAGTTTAATGACTTTAAATAATTTCACACTTGATTAATTAATATTAAAAGTTTTTTTTTTCTGAGCCTAAAAAAATTGTTTCTTTTATTTTCTCAAAAGCACTTATTAAATAATAAATACAACAAGTTAGTACAAACAGTCATACGTGTTATTGGGTAACCAGTACACTAGCCGGGCACGCCTCATGCCTTACCGAAGTAGACCATGAATTTGTGGCTGCTCGCCGTAACACTGAGAGTCGCTTCACAGTTTTCCACGCACAAAGTCGACCTCCCGGCACTGCCTGAGCCTGGGCTGTGCCGTGGTCGACTGTGCCAGTGTGGGACGGTCCTCGCAACTCAAAGAGGACTCCAGTTCCGTCAAAGCGAAGTGCTTTTGGCAGTCGTGCCGAGACGAAAACGAGTCACTTCCACCGAGTCGCCGTGTCAACTGCAGTCTGGCCGGTCTCCTCGTGAGAGCACAGAGGGATGGTACTCTCCAGAAAACCCTAAGCAAGGCCACAGCACACCTTCCAGGAACTGACATCTAACATCCTGAGCTTAACAGCTGTCTCATATATATCTATATATATATTTTAAAAAGAAATTTTTAAGGTGTGTTGCATTTGCTGTACAATGACAAGGAACAAGTGCATGCCATTGCGTTGCCGCCTGCGTGGGATGGATTATGTACACGAGTCGTTCGACTTCATGTTTGTGGAGAACGATGTCAACGATGGCTTTGGGGGCACATCTGGCTTCAGATGCTTGGCCCCCATGCGGGGCAGGGAACCACAGGAACTGACGCTTTGCTGCCGGGTCAGGGAGACGCCCTGGGCAGTCATGTGCATGGAGTCCACCCGCTGGGGGGCCGGCGGGGGGCTCTCCAACCGGCTGAAGCTGTGCTTCCTGGCCAGGTGTGACGAGTTGGAGGAGTTGGTGTTGTGCTTCTTAAGGTTCTTCTGTTGGGCGTAGCCTCGCTTGTACTCGTGGCCGTAGACGGATGAGTGCACCTCCAGCCGCTTGCCCATCTGGGGAACCGGGTGGGCCATAGCGAGGGAGGCCTCCCTCTGGGGCACGCGGGGCGGCATAGCCTCGCTCTCCACCAGGTTGAGATTATGGCATGGACTCTTCAGGGACTTATACTCCAAGGTGGCTGCCTGGTCATCTGGGCCCAGGGGACCCAGATCCGACCGTTGGGGCTGCTCCACGTACTCGTGCTGGTAGGCCTGCTGGTGCTGGGGTAGTGGGAGGACCACCACACTGGGTATGTGGCCAGGTGAGGCCCGGAGCGGGAGGTCCGTGGGGATGACCGGGGTAACTATGGGGCCCAGGTCCATGGTGCAGGCGTTGATCAGGTTCTGGTTCCTCTCCCACTCACGGCTGCCGCGACTCGGCTTGCGTCTGGGCTGCATGGGCGTGGACTCGGGTGTGGGCAGGGCAGCCAGGTCCAGGTGCTGCTGCTCTGCCTTAATCAGCACCTTGGCGTTGGGTCCAGCCATGCGACCGTTGTGCATGAGGGGCGTGAGGACAGCCTCGGGTCGGCCATCTTTGGCCTGGGTTTCAAAGAGCCCCGTCAGCTTGGTGACGCTATTCATAGACCCTCTCCTGGAGTGAGTCGTATCCTTGTCCTTGCGACCGGGTACATCCAGGTCCCGGCGGCGGTGGTCGCACACACAGTACACCACGATGCCCGAGAAGAGGGCGCCCATGGCGAACGCCAGGATGACGGCGACGGCCAGCAAGGTGATGGGGACCAGCTGGTCACGGCCCTTCTGGTAGCTCTCCCGGATCACGCCTGCAAGACAGAGACGTGTGGTGGTCATGGCCGCCATCCCAGCATACCTACATCAATTCCAACCTGCTCCTAACTTACATTCTCAGTGAACCCCAAACATAGAAGGTTCTTATGGTTTAACAGTCCATGCTAAAATCTAAACCTACAAAATAAGTGTGACAGTCCACTATTTGTGATATTTTTCTGCCATCTGTGTGACACCCTGTAGGTGAAGTGCTTTCTAACATGGCTGCATGATAAAAAGGATCCTTTGTCCTTAATCACACCCCCAACCAGCAGGGATCCTCACACCGATTGTTTTCACATCACTGTTACTACACTCATTCTGCTGGTGTCAAAGTGGTGATAGAGCTTCTGAAAGATGCAATCAATTTATAAGACAACACTTTTTAAAGGGGAGAGGGAGAGTAATATTAAGGCGGTGATAAAAGAAGACGATAGAGATTCAATGGGAGTTTCGGAGTGGGTGTGTAACGTGTAAAAACAAACTGCTGCTGATACAGGGCGGTCTCCAAAATGAGGCCAGGCAGCTCGCCACTGACGGCAATCACTGTCACAAATGGAATCTGCTTCTTTCAATGCCTAGATCCACATTAACAGCTCCTCATGCCAGCAGACCTTCTCTTGAACGCAAAGCGTGGAGTCATGATTCGCCTGTCTTCTCGGTGACATCACACCGATGGTGGACTGAGATTAGTCTCTGACGATGTGGTGTAGGCAGTAAACGAGGTCTTTGAAGAATCCACATCAATATCCAAGGTCCATTATCTGTCCTCGCTTTGGCTTTTCCCCCAACCCCATTAATGTTTCTCTTTTTACAGCTTCTTTTTTTCTCCCTAAAAGGGAATTTTGCTGTTCTATTGGTTAAAATCCTAGGATTTTCCCTTCTAGTGTGATATTACTTGCCACAAAACAGATGTAAATTATATAAACTTTTAAATATAAATGTATGCGGTTCTACATAAAAAACGATATCTCGAATGCAAAATGTATTTTAAGCATTCAATTTTCCAGGTCTCCGTTTCCAAAATGGGTTTCAGATCCTTCTTAGAGCTTTAGGAAAAATTTCTTAGTAGGAAAATAAACCTTTTGACATGGAATCTGCAGGAGTTTAATGGCTGGTAGTTTGGTTTGAAGATGAGGTTTCATATATTTAACCTGAAGCAGCTTTAAACATGACCAAAACCAGTCGCCTAGCAGAGGAATCACAGAATCCTGGGGCAGGGAGACAGCATAATCCTTTAAGGAGGGGGTTGGTGGGGTGTCATTTTTTGGGGGGGGGGGGGGGGTATGCGGGGGGGGGGGGGTGTGTATAACCCTCCAAAGGCGTTTGTTGGGGAGGGCGAGGGGCCCACAGAAAACACCCTCCCCCCCAACACACACAAACACCCCC
>JAACJT020000034.1:4793231-4807220 GCA_009936485.2 Gymnarchus niloticus
GGGGGGGGGAGGCCTGTGTGGCGGGGGTGGCCGGAGGGGGCTGGTGTGCGGGGTGGTGGGGGGGGGGGGGCAGGGGGGGTTCGCGGTGGGCCAGGGGCCTGTAAAACCCTCCAAAGGCTTCTGTCTGGAAGAGACATGAGGCCACATAAACACCCCTCCCCCCCAACACACACACATACCCACGCTGCCTCAGACCTTTGAAGATTTCCATCTTTCATCTCTGAAGTCAATTGTTTCTCATCTTGACTTCAAAAGGGGCTGCAGACATGAAGGAGAGAAGCACGCAGCGTTTATTCTCCACAGAGGACGTGGGTCGCTGTGGCTTTGCAATTCCAAAGACCCTGAGTTCTGGGTAAAGGCTTGTAGGCAGAAGATTACCCCTATGTGCCAATGGCTTACCCGGGTTCCAGGGGCTAAGAATAGCAGGCAAAAATGCTGCGTGCTGTGTGGAGATTTCAGTTACAACCATGACGTTATCCCAGGAATATATTTATAATTCTGTATGGGTGCCTTCCCGTGGACCTGTTACGGCTTTGTTGGTTGAGTCTAAGTATTATCCTCATAATTCTTGTGTACACTTCCTAACTGAAACTGTAGCGGTGCTCTGGGAAAAGTGCTCCCCGGCAAATGCCGAATGCTCACGCTCACACGACTCCCTGAAGTGTGAATGTTCTCACACAAATTCCCGTCAGCCTCCAATACCGTCTCCTTTGTGCACAGGGACATCAAAGAGTGCCATTACATTATAACCGAGAGCTTTCAAGCATCGTAACCTCTGACAAAACCGCTGCATTTGAAGGCATTGTCCGTGGACAAGATAAAAAAGGCAAAAGATACAATCTCAAAATCGTGGAAAAATGGGCAGAGCCATGTGTCACAGTGGCTTGATGAACAAGAGAGAAGGATAAGATATCTACGTGATAAATTAAGCTGTGAAACTGTTGGGGGGGCGGTCGCCTTCAGGGCCTTGCAACTAATGTTAGCGATTAATGTTGAAAGCCCTGTTTTGATTAAATACTGAGGCCTGGGTTGGCCATTCAGCGAAATACCCTTTGTGCTATCACAGTCAAAGTGGACAAAGCGGGTTCAGTACACGTGACCAAACGAGGGAAAATCAAATGCATGGCATTTCACCGTATCTCTGTATACATTTGTAAGGATGCAAACAACAGACATCACTGCAACCAAGACTGAAATTGTTTGTTTTTCCTTCTTTCTGTTGATTTTTTGTCACTCTGCACTTTATGACATCTGTGTTCTCCATTCACTCTTCATGATCTTCATGTTCTCTATTCCGTCTTCTCTTCATGATCTTCATGTTCTCCATTCATTCTTCTCTTCATGATCTTCATGTTCTCCATTCACTCTTCATGATCTTCATGTCCTCCATTCACTCTTCTCTTCATGATCTTCATGTTCTCCATTCACACTTCTCTTCATGATCTTCATGTTCTCCATTCACTCTTCTCTTCATGATCTTCATGTGCTCCATTCACTTTTCATGATCTTCATGCGCTCCATTCACTCTTCTCTTCATGATCTTCATGTGCTCCATTCACACTTCTCTTCATGATCTTCTGGTTCTCCATTCACTCTTCTCTTCATGATCTTCAGGTACTCCATTCACTCTTCTCTTCATGATCTTCATGTTCTCCATTCACTCTTCTCTTCATGATCTTCAGGTACTCCATTCACTCTTCTCTTAATGATATTCATGTTCTCCATTTACTCCTCCCTTCATGAATTTCACTCAGGGCTCACCACTGAGAGTTCACTTATTTTCCCTGCTTTATCTTATAGCATATTTAGAGCTTTTGCTCAAGTCCAGTGCTTTGCTTTTTCATATGAGTAATTTCTTGTTTTGTGCCTAGACAATATAAGTAATATCTATCTAATATGCATTATATGCATATCTACACATAAACGAATGTGGACACAAGTAATGGTAAAATAATATTATGCATTTTAATAATCTCATCAGAAGAACACTGTGTGAATAGTAGTCTGAAGGCTACATTGAGAAATGCTCGCTTTGAGGGAATGACACTGGTACTTTTGACAACAAAGGCACAAAAAGCCATCATTCTCAGAGACACATTTTTTCTTCTTTAGAATTCGTAGTTGTTCTCACTTATGTAGATTCAGTCTTTGTATTTGTCTTTACAAACCAGCTGCTTTACCATGCGGCACAAGAACACAAAGAAAGATGAAATGGTCATTATTTTTTTGAGGAGAAAATGTTACTTAAATTATTGTGACGACACTAAACAGACCGTGAAAGGTGGTGAACACACAGATCATTAATTGAGGACAAAAAAAAAACAGGAAGTCAAAAAGAGGAACACAAAGCCGTAGGAATTCTGCTTTTAAACGTCTAATTCTCCTGTGTTAGAGAAAATTAAGTGACTTTTATCTCCTGCAGGTGCTCAATCCGTGACTATGGCCTCATTCCAGTTTATAGTTCTCAGTTATTCAACCTAAGGTGCAACGTCTGACAGCTTGGCTATACAAAATGACTTGATTTTTAATAAGCGAAGAGAATATTGCTATCTTGTAATAAATAGTTAACCCCAAAAATATTCTTTCCTTCCTGACTGATATGACACCATAGCGGTGAAATAGGTAAAGTTCAGTCTCACACTTACAGACTGTACTATACCATCTTCAGTGCTCACACACTGAAAACTGTACTTCGGTTTGATGGGCAGGGTGAATAGAGTCCGTTGTGCCTGATGAATAAGGAACATGGAATAAATACTCTTACCAGAAATACAGCTGGAAAATTGTGAGAAATTTCTTAAATGTCTGTGTTATTACAAAGGCTGAATATTCTGAAAGCGATGACCAAGTGAACATAGACATTAGTGTTCACTTAACTGGAAGTTTAACACAGAAGATGCTTCGTGTTTCTTTTCCAGCTAAATGGTTCCCTCTTCCACGCCACTGAAGCAATTTTTGTGTTTGCACTATTTATTGCAGCGGTCCAGATTTCAAAAAGGAAAAAAAAATCAAGAGTAACCATTGATGTGTTCGTTTTGCCTGACAATAGTGAGAACAGTAATTTTGTCTTATTAGTGGTCTTAGTTTATAACACACAATAACAATCGATCCATTCTCACACCTGGTAGGAGAATGAGACCAACTTCCTCTTCGGATCTAGAATTTTCTGTCACGTTGCTGAAGGATGTGAAAGTAACTGAGTCGCTTTACTACACCATTAACAAAGAGCCACCACCAGCAAATCACAGCGAAAACAAATCAGAGGAAGGGAACATGAACTAATCTCTATATCCCAATACGACAACAAGCAATAAGGACTAATGCCGATACACGAAAAACAAAACAGAAAGGGTAAACATTACTTGAAGTTATATTTGAAATTCTTGAAGTTCTGTTAATCCCAATGACAAACAAACATCAAATGCAGTTTCTTTGTTTTCTGCAAACTCAAACACATAGACGTGTTCATAGCAGCACACATCTCACTACATCATCTCTTCTTTCTTGCAATCCTTATACCACCTTCTACCATCCTTTATCCATTACATCCTTTTCTTTTCTGCTCCCCCAGCCCACCCTCTCATACCCTCTCACACTACTCATGACTTGTGCAAACACCTCGGACGCTGCGGTTGTGACATCCACATCATTAAACACTGTGGGTTTTGTCTTTCGATACCTTCTTCGTTGATGTTTTTGCATGGGGATGCTGGCTCATAGTTCCAAGGGAAACACTTTGACATGAAAAGCAACACGAATTCCCGAGAAAGCAAGATTTGGAAAATGCCAGTGGCTAAGAGGCACCCTTTCATCGGTTAACTCAGTAAGGTAACTAGCAATTGGCTGGGTGAGTCTGAGAATGATTGATTTGTAGAATATAAAAATATGAAACTGTCCACAGACTCCCGGCAGACATTTTAAAACTAATTGAGAAAGTGAGTCTTCTTGAAAACCCCAGGGACTCCTCTCCATTCAGATAATACAAATTTTGAAATGAATATGAAGTGCTCTGATGGAAAAGTAGACTTCCTATCATCTATCATTCCACTCAAACTCTTCTTCATCTCCTCTATCTTTCTTCCACTATCACGTTCAGTTATTCCTCCCCATTAAGGGCTCGTTGATGCGTACAGGGACTGATCCAACCAATGAGCCGTGTCTCCTGAAGAGGGTGAAGTCAAATCTCAACAAGCTTCAGTCGGCAGCAGCAACCTTCCTGACCATCAACTCAGGTGTGGAATCTTATGATAACATCTAACATCCTAACTCACCTTAATTCCACTTCCTTTCTCTGCCCACGTTTCTTAACTGCGCAGGATGTTCCATTCTTTTTTGAGACAGCAAACTCAACAACAATGTCTCCAGAAAGAACATCCTAAACCATAACTATCCTCCAGTTTTAGTCAGTCAGAACCAGATGTTTATCATCTTCAGCGGAGCTGTTCACAGACCTTGTAGCTTCAGCTCCATCCCCTCCCTGCTGCTCCAGATCACGGCCCTTAGACATCCCACCATGCACCACCTCCTGAATAAACACCTCGTTGTTTTCATCCTTGGCTCCCATTGCCTTCAAGAGTTCTTTGTTTAGAACTCCAGAACCAGGGTGTCCTCACATGAAAGCAGTAACCAGGACCTGGGTCTTCTATAACATCCTCTTTAAGGTTTGAAAAATCCAGCTGTTTCCTACCATCCTTTCTGCTTACACACTCTGTTGCATGCCTTGGAGCCCTTCCTGCCTGGACCACATAAGCTCTCATCTGCTGGGTCTTTGTGCTCCTGGCCTTTCCAGCTCCCTCAGAAGACCTTCTGCTTGTTGAATTCTCATGGTTTCTACGTATTAACTACACGCCTCATCAAACCTTACCATGCTCCCTATAAAGATTCAGAACATCAAATGACTTGACACCTCAACAGAATGTTCTACACCTTTCTGGACTCATTCTGAGTTTAGTCCTGCCTAGCTAAAAAGACTAAGTTCTCACCTTATCACCTCAGTCCTTTCATACTAGTGGTTACTCTACCTTTGATGCTTGCACTACCCAGAGCAGAATTACTGTACCTGTTACCTGTGCCGTCTAGCTTTTATAAACAGCTATTTACTGTTACAGTTTTCAGTCAGCTCTATCCACAGCACTGCAGCTAAGCGCATCAAGGTAACAAACAAAACAACTTACAGCATTTGTCTCATTAAAGCACTCTATAAAGCTATTTAATGATTTACATACTTGTATACTGATGCTGTACACTCTTTTGATTTGACTTTAACCTCTGATTTACGGGAACAAGTTACAGTACATCCTGATGAGATAAATGATACTTTAAAACACATGGTGTGTGGGAGTATTCCAAACTACCAATCAATGCGTCCCACCTACCATGGGTTTTGAAGCCTCATTTGTCCCATCACTAAGAGTAAGATGTAGCAGAATGTGGGTTTGATTCAGTGTCTCTGTCAGTTTATTCTTATATAATACCCTTCCCAACACAGTTGCCCCAAAGCACTTCACAAAGATTTAAAGATCAGCATCACAGAAAGACAGAATAGCAGTTTATGTTATACAGTAGTAAAAATCTCGAGTGTAAAAGCTAGAAGACAACAGAGAAGTGAAATGAAAAAAATGCCTCTGGGGGTCCAAGCCCCCCTTCCTTAGAAAGAAGAACCTTCTATCTGCATTCAGAAACCTGTAGTCCTTATTTGAAGTGAAGTTCAGAGCAGAAAGGAGGTCCTCTCTTCCACCCTCTGTTAGCTATTAAGACATTAAGCAAAGTCGTCATGACT
The DNA here is from genome assembly GCA_009936485.2 of Gymnarchus niloticus. NCBI lineage: Eukaryota > Metazoa > Chordata > Actinopteri > Osteoglossiformes > Gymnarchidae > Gymnarchus > Gymnarchus niloticus. The sequence continues at coordinate 4,799,011 of JAACJT020000034.1, forward strand.
TTCACAGCCTACTGTATTCATACAGCCTCTGTATGAAAATAACAGAGAGGCTCAGCATTCAAGAGTAAAACAATACTAAGAAAAGCGCTACTAAATTGTTTGAAAATGTGCACATATGGCAAAATTTCGAATGTCTGAAATGAACTAGGACAGCGGGAGGTAAAAGGGGTCCCAGGATATCAGACGATATGAAAGGCGTGTGGAGTCGAGCTTAAGGAAAGAAATAAACAATAACGAATGAAGAAGCAGTAGAAGTTAATAGCATGCAAAAAGAGATTCCCATTTTCAGCTATATGGCCTGTTATGCATTCCTTCAAAAATGAATTATTTCTGAGTAGAATGTACTGTAGTTTTGATCTTCCATGACAGGAGGTTTCTGTCTGTTTTTCCGCCAATTTCTGACTGAGGTCATACCTAGTGGGCTGGGACGGAAAATGATGGAAACGAAGCAGAAAAACATTGACAAACGGTCGACGTTTAATTCGACTGCTCGAAGCATCGGGTGAAGTAACCTCAATTCCAATGCCTTGCAAACACTTCAATACGCGTTGTGCTCTGGCTGATCAACGTTAAAAATGGTTCACGTTCCCGGAAGAGTTTTCATGATGCAATAACCCAGAAATCAAAGCACCTAGGATTTAGAAACAGGGATTGCATAACATCTTGGCACATGTAAAAATAGCTGTCTGTTTAATAGAAAAGTTTACTTTCAGAAAGAATAAAAAACAAAAAACTCAAGAAAGCTCTAAACCATGAAACAAACCACAGAGGTAGTGATTACCCACATTGGGACATCAGCTGCTGGACATTCAATAAATGATACCATAATTGTTAGTACTGTAGATGGTGGAGTAGTAGGAACAGAGGCATGGAGGAAATGGAGCTTAGCAGGCAACAAACCCACCTCAGCTGCAAAACGCATATGGACCACACCCAGAACAAGACTGCTGGGTAAAGGGGAGAGTTAGTGGAAAATGGCGGCTGTGAAGTGAGCAAAACCGGTGGGGGGTAGTTTCAAGGGCTTCCTACAGGCGATAGGTCAGCACACAGAGAGGGGGAGGGGTAGAGCCGGGACCTTTATCTTATGGAGCTATAAATTAGAGACACGTTTACGGACAGGGGAGCGCCTACAGGTCGGCGCAGGCAGGAGTGGAGTGCATCCTTCGACAGGGAATAGAATATGACATTGGTTGGTAGAAATGGTCCATAAATATGGTCAGTAATAGACTGAGACCGCAGAAGGTACAGCCTTGGAACGGTCCATCCTGACAGATGAAAGACCCTGTGGAAGGGAGAGAACGCACAATGGCAGCAGATGGTGATGGGGGGGGTTTGTTCAGGGTGGGGCTTCGGGGTCACACAGACAGAGGTGCTTAGACACGCCAGGGCTCAAATGTACTGAGAAAACGCAGCTGGGGAGACTGAGCGCCACGGAGGAAAATGGGGGAATACATCCGTGTTTTAAAACACCGTGCTACATGTCAGAGAAGCACTGGATGGCTTTGCTACGTGCTAATGTAGCACAATATCCTTACCCCAAGCCGCCCAGCCACTTCCTGGAATGACCACAATGCTATTTCACTATACTATAGGTGTGACTGTCGGCCATATTAACTTTCTCCAAGAAGTGCTGCGTGTTAGCTTAGCATGTGAACTAATGTTCAGAGAATGAGGAGCATGTGCTTCTTGCTGTTTTCACAGTACATGTGACCCGGAGGGTGGGCAGGGAAACAGGGGAAGCATGCATGCAGCTGGATGGAGACCAAAAAGACAACAGGAAGGGGCGGACCGAAGCTGAACTGGGCCGCTGGACACAGAGAAGCCTGATTAGCCAGGCAAGAAGGCATGTTGAACAAAGTAGCACGTCACTGCGCAACACAAGCCATGCGACACACTCACGAAAGCCACACGTGTTCACACGCACACGTCAACCGCAAGGCCACGTCATCCGGATGGCAGAAATCAGGGCACGGAAGCAGCCAGAGTGTCCCAGAGAAAGTGAAAATTAAAAATACCAAACAAAGAGGCTAGCCGTACACCCCTAGCCGGGCGGCCAGGGGGTAGGGCGTTAACACCTGTGAGCGCGGTGTGAGCATGCAGTCATCTCTGCCGCCATTGTGTCAGTGTCAGTGTATCACTGGTTCCAGCTTCCAGCTTGCAGCTCAGCACTGGCAAGGCTGCCATATGCTGGTGGACGGAAGATTTAGGCCCGATCCCGTCCGGCATCTCATCGTATTACCGTGGTATTAAGACTAACTAATGAGAGCTTTGGAAACAGATGCCAGATTCGCCCTGATGGAATTTTATGACAGTTAATCTAATCAATGGCCCGTCGTCTGGAGGGGTCAACTCCCATTTATATCAGGCCTGTCCCAGGGTGACCTTGAGGCAGGGACAGGAATGGCTCTTGATGTCACGTCACACAACAAAATGGGGTCGGCGGAGGAAAAAAACACCCCGTCATTTTCCAATCGGTAACTGTAAGGGTCTGGACTTTATGGGTCCTGGAGGCCTTTATGGACTTTGTCTAATAAATCTCCCTTCAACAGGGTGGCCATAAGCAGCACAGCTGGAAGCGGATGTGGTGTGCCTCTTCCCTGCCACAGGAGGGGGCTGCTCCATTCCAAGGCTCACCGTTAGTGTTCTGCTGGTCCTCCGCGGACGCGGCGATATAAGGGTCTTTCTTATCTGTGGGCACGGGATGGTCGTCCGGCTTGGCCACGTGGGCACCGCCGAGGGCTCCTCGCGCTGGGGCCTGAGTCGCGGTGGGGCCGCCTGCCAGGTACAGAACAGGTTACACTCACAGTCACAGACTGGGGGGTGGGGCCAAGGGCTCAGAGTCTCAAATCGGAGGAAGTGGACCATCCACTCTGCACTGATGGTTTCATTCAGAACAGATTATCTCCCCTTTTGTGGTGCTGGGAAAACACAACATCTCCCCCACCTGAGACTGGCCCCCAACTCTTGCCTCCAGCCTAAAACTGAAAGCAAAAGCATCATGTCTCTGAGCCAGCGGGCACCTGCTTGAGCTTTAAGCAGACTGTCGGCTACAATCTCATCTGTCCCACACAATGCTGATTCCTTCTTCCTTTCTTTATGACCACTACATTTCAGTTTCAAGAGCTACGGCTCAGTTCTAGGAAAAACAGCCCCCGTACTCTCGTGACACTTCACACTACCTCATCTGCATGTGCAACCTTTTTAATTATATCCAAGTCCCACTCTGTTGTTATGATTCAGTAATCGATTTAATAACTGCAGCTAGCTCTACGGCAGTGTTTACTGCCTCTACAGTTTCAGTAAACTGGAGTAAAAGCAGATTACAAATTAACAGACAATAAATCCTCTTCACACATTAACCAACCCGGAAAAAAAGCCAACTGATTTTTCGGCAAAGTTTAATGGAGCCTGACTCAGTGAGGCAGCAGTCAAATGGTCGTGTCCACCAAAGTTTTATTTTTACATAACACAGTATTTTTATTCTCTGTCTCGGATGTGCTGAAAACATTCACTGACTCTAATTTCTCAGGCGGTAGAACTGTTACGAGAGCCAGCAGAAGCCGGGATGTGACTCCGCAGTCCCGGCTGTTAGATAGCGTGCATCTTGACATGCCCATTGTGGGCCGCTCTGTCAGCTCACGGGCCGTAATTAACATCGAGCCTTCAAAATCTGAACTCCTTGACCGTCAATGTCAGCTGAACTTCCCACGATGCGTGTGGCGGGGCTGGACGTGTATGTGTGTGTTCACGTTACGGGATGGGGGAGATGGTAGATTTGAAACTGTCGCCGCCGGTCTAATGTGTGCTGCTGTACCCTGCTGCCACGGTCCCAACGTTGCAATCATTAAAATGATTTATTTAACGATGCGCCGTGGGGCTGAGAGATTAGTGTGACAGGCCTGTTTTATAATTTATTCTGCTACAGCTGGGGGAGACACAGCTCAGGACACACACACACACACACACACGCACACACGCACACGCATACAGACACGCACATGCACACACACACACACGCACACACACACACACACCACATATCCCCTAACACTTATGGACATGCACACAAGCAAACAAACCAAATTAAAAACACGTTTTCCTCTAACACACACGAACATACACACAATCCTGTACATCCATACACATGGATACGTTTCCCCTACCACACAGAAAGATGCATGCAAATACACAAAATACATTAAATACACACATTTCCCCAAACACACACACACACACACAGTTGTGTCTTTATAAAGTTGTGGGGACCTTCTATTAATTTCTACAGGCCTAACCCTAATCCTAGCTATGACAACCCTAACCCTTACCCAGCCCTAACCTTAAGCATAAGTAACCCAACAAAATACAAGATTTTTGGCTCTTTTGGTTTTTTGATTGTATCCACATTTTTATAAAACTGAGCTTTCCCTTGTGAGAACATGACAAATGTCTCTATGAGGTAAAAAGTAACAAGACTTCATTCTGCCACAGGACACTGTGTCCCCACAATGTGGTAATTACATGTTCTCACACACACACTATCTGATGGCGAGTAGTGAGTCTTTGTTATGGCAGCCAGACAGCAGAGTTGCTCCAAGCCTGGATCTGTTACCGCAGGACGGAGGACACGGCCTTGACTGACAAACGCTCATATCCACCAACATGACGTTAGAACTGTAGATAAGAGAAGCTTTATTCACTGGCAGTGCCTGTGTGTGAACATTTAAACCGTACACCAGAGCCCCTCCAAACTGAGAGGGAGGGTTTAGAAATGCATTCTGTGAAAAATGATATCGGTCACTAAGAGGAGGGTTTGGGACCTTGGTCGGGTCATGACCTCAGAAAGCCACCCTGCCTTTCGTAGATGCATGCCTTTCACTAGTCACCATCTCATGATACTTTATGTTAAAATTAGTTTAAATGCCATAATTCCTTCCATTTAGTGAAGTAAAACAGACAAAAATTCATGCAGGCAAAAAGCTAATAGTGTAGGATGTGCTTGGAGCAAAAATGTTACATGTACTTACTGTTATTATTTTCAGACATTGGATTGAAGGTTTTAAATAAAGATACATGGAAATTATGTAGGAAAAGTGAACAGTAAATATTTAAGAAATGCCTTAACACACTAATCATACATCCAGTTTGTGTAAGCTCATACAGGGCTGTGGTGATTCCAGTGTGTCTGTGAATTTGTGCGTATGTTTGTGTGTGTGGACGTGTTTGTGTGATGATCATCCGATTGCTGGGAAAACACGATTCTGCCCTGCATCCCGTTGGCATTTCGCCGCAGTCCGGAAGCATTGAGCTCTGTCCTGTCAGCGACAAATGTGCGCTAATTAGGAGGTCAGAGGTCAGGGCAAATCACTGGGCGGAGTGGAGCTGCTACTGGGAATTCGGCAGCGGTTAGGGGAGCAGGCCAGGGGCCGGGGGACGGGGAGGTGGTGGGGGAGACCCCTAATGATGACTGTAAAGCTGAAGCACAATGCTTCAGACCCAAAACTGGCCAGTGGGAGGCCTTTGGGACTTTTCATTACCATGAATTTTTGACAGAAGCACGCCTACAGAGACAAAACGAAAGAACGACAGACGTCTCGTGATTCATTCCTCCCAACTGCCCTGTCAACCCAAACACAGCATGTGCAGGAAGAATGTTGACGAGTCCGGGAGTTACTTACCATTCAGCGCCACGAACGAGTCTGAAAATGGGGAGAAGAACAGTGTCATGGGTCATATCGACAAGTGTCTCCACTTTCTATGTCATGTGATAAGAGAGTACGGGACCCGTCATCAATACCATCCTGTTGTCATCACATAGACACACAACGTGTCTACAGGGGGACGGGGAGGACGTGCCTCACTTTGTTCACGGTGCTGAGTTACATGCTGGGGGGGGCCATGTCCATGTGAAGCCTACTCACACATGTTCTCAAGTTCCCATCGATTTCATCAGGAAGTTACCCAACACCGTGCTAGCTTTCATAGCTAAACCAATGACGAAGATGTGGGAAATGCAAAAGACCCGAGTCACTAGTGGACACTGTGGGTTCTTAGCTTCTCTACGTGGGAAGTATGCTTCTCTTCTATTCATAGGTGCCTCCTTTCCCACTGTAAAACTCTTAAAAGGAACATTGTACTGCAGTAAAGATACCGAGAGGACAGACAAAGGGGAGACCTTGCTTACTTTGGCAGTCTCCCAGTCCATCTGTGTTGCCGTTCTCCACGTCCTGCTCAAACGGCAATCTGCATGAGAGACCGAAACACAAATCAGCACCACCAGTGATGATGAGCAGCGGGAGGGCGCTGCCCAGGACCACGTGATGCGCAGGAGAAAAACTCGGGTGGAAATCATTCAAAAATCATCCGCATTTTTACATTTCATACTCCCAAAGAACAGTTTTTTATATATTCACTTTTATTTGTTTTTCCATACCAATGAAAAATGAAATTTAAAATTCATATCAATCACTGAATAATGGCATGGGATGGATGCCTGTCATTTGTGGGTGTATGAGGTGGCTCTGTCCTTTACGCAAATGAAGAGTAACAGAAAGTACAGACATTGGACACCACGAACTCGGAGGAAGGACTCTACATGTCGCTCCGCCTTAATCAGCGGCAGATATTAAAACCTGCGGTGACAAACCGTGAAAGCAGGGGCAGAAATGCAGCTCAAAGGATGGGGGGCGGGGGGTTACCCATACTGACAGGCGGCCCACGAAGGGGTTAGCTCACAGATGAGATCACAGATGTTTAAGTGTGTCTAAAAGGCTGAAAACATTCTGCATGTCCTCTCCCGTCTGCTCCCGTGTCTTTATCCTGCCGTTTAATCCACATGGAATCGAGGAAAGGAGCCTTTGAACGAGACACACAGCCAAGAAGCTCCGCCCCGTCCGTCTTGAACCAGGGACAAGGTTCAAGACATAATTACATGCTGTAAAAGGGTGTGGGATGCATTGTTTGACCTATTCTCCCTTTAGATCCACCCCTGCATTATCCTTTCGTCCTCGCTGTTGTTACTTTTCATCAGACCGCATATACAGCTGCAGCCATCGCAGGCTGCTCCTTCCCTGAGGTAAATGCGCATGTGGATAATCCGCCCGTGAACCCCCCAGCACACGCGCGATACCCGCATCACCCCTTCCTGCAGCACCGCCTGCTCGTGTAAAACAAAGGCACGACATGCAGGTCACGTCGAGACTGGTGCGTTCTTCACTCCATACCGATGGGCGTGCCTCGTGTACTGTGACACATCTCTGCAGGCTCCGTCGACCACCCATCCACAGTAGGGATCCTGGGATGCGATGCATGACCTGGAAAAATGGGGGGGGGGTGAAAGACATGGAGTGCCATACTATTCAAAACCATCAAATTCAGAGTTTCAGTGTGAAGTACACTAATCATGTTACACTAAGATGAAGAGCACTAAATAGTGGGTACAGCAGAAGCGGGTCAATCGATCCCTGCATTTCACATTCTTTACTGTCTTCAGCCTGGTGATCGTCAAAAGAGGGGTCAGCTGCACCTGAAGGGTGTTAATCTGTGGGTTTTGTATTCACCACCCTGGTCTGTTTTGTACTCATTGAACTGGTATATTATTCACTAACTTGTGGAGTGTATTACCAAGCGAGTTTTACATACTCAGAATTAACTCAATTTAGCCAGCTTAACAAATCCTCATTGCTGCAATCAGAGAAAAATGGTACTAAGATTGTGAGCTACGATTCTTAGTATGCAAACCTTGGAAGTAAGCCTCTTTATATTCACTAACCGGATGTGTTTTGTACTCATTAACCAGGTGTGTTTTGTACTCACTAACCTGGTGTGTTTTGTACTCACTAACCGGGTGTGATTTGTACTCACTAACCTGGTGTGTTTTGTACTCACTATCCGGGTGTGATTTGTACTCACTAACATGGTGTGTTTTGTACTCATTATCCGGGTGTGATTTGTACTCACTAACCGGGTGTGTTTTGTACTCACTAACCGGGTGTGTTTTGTACTCACTAACATGGTGTGTTTTGTACTCATTATCCGGGTGTGATTTGTACTCACTAACCTGGTGTGTTTTGTACTCACTAACCTGGTGTGTTTTGTATTCACTATCCGGGTGTGATTTGTACTTACTAACCGGGTGTGTTTTGTACTCACTAACCGGGTGTGTTTTGTACTCACTAACCTGGTGTGATTTGTACTCACTAACCGGGTGTGTT
>JAACJT020000034.1:4815343-4831719 GCA_009936485.2 Gymnarchus niloticus
CTACTACCTGCTGTTCGGTACTATTTCCCATTTCCTACTACCTGCTGTTCGGTACTATTTCCCGTTTCACACTACCTTCTGTTCGGTACTATTTCCCGTTCCATACTACCTGCTGTTCAGTACTATTTCCTGTTTCATACTATCACCTGTTCGGTATTATTTGATACTCCCAGTTGTTTGGCAGTCTGCTGTGGTGTACTATTTTTTGGTTCTTGTTTGGTACTAGTTTCTGTCGCTCATTAATGCAGTTACCTAGGTGCTGCAGCTGGACTACTCACTTGTCCTTAAAGGACCACACACACCCTGATCTTAAACAGTACCTTCCAGAGGGCTGGTCATGCGAGATGTTAATATTCCGAAGGCACAAGGTGGAAAATCCTCACTATGGGAATGGCCCATAAAACTGACAGTTATACCCAGTTATATTACAAAATCCAAGAAATCTATGCATTCCAATGAGAAGAGCCACAGTTTTCTTAATTTTAAACAGGCTATTTTCCATTTTTCCCCGTGAAATGCTAATACCCCATCAGCTTCATGAAGATGGGTGAATTTTACGCTGGTGGACGAGGCAGGCTTAGTAAATGAAAATGACCCAACCAGTGTTTGTATGAGAAATGTCATTGCCTGTATTCACACACACACTGAGGACCACCGGGTACCCTGGCTCCAACCCCCCCATCCCCACAGCACAGGGACAGACGGAGGAGGCTCCTGTCAGGTTCATTCCCAAGGGGGGCACCAGAGCTAAATGCTCTGGTTACCGATTTTGCTCTCATTTTACTTTGGCTGCACGGACTGTAAGACCTACACCCAGTAATGTCAGTAGCAGCCAGGCTTGCGGGATTCATAAATGATGTGAATATGATTCCAGGAATCTCTGGGTTAAAGTGTTTCCCATAAAAATGAAAGAGGGCAGACAAAAAGCCGAAGTAATGTAACGTTTTTTTAAAATAAATCTTGATGCCGTTTGAACCCAAGTGGGGAATCGGAATGACCCCTGTGACATCAACTCGCTGGGCGGGCATCCTAAGCAGCGATTTTGGCCACGTGCGCAACTCTCCATCCAAGTCACCATGGAGATGATCCCGGGGCACTTGGGGCACTTGGCTTGCTGTCACACCTGTCCCCGGCTTCAGAATGACAGGAAGCGACACCCAGACAGTCAGGAGATATGTGTGTCCGGCCGAATGTCTGCCACAGGAAGAGGAAGGGTGGTTTGGACAGGTTTCTCTGCCTGGTGGACCATGGGGACGGTTAGCAGCCCACACACTAACATGTTCTTGAATAGAATCATAAATGAAGTCCATACACCCAGAGGGCAGTGGCAATGCCGATGTCACTGCAACATGGTGTTTATTGAAAAAAACACCAACTGACCTTTGAAGACCAGCTCCCCTTAAAATCTGGCGCACATTTCAGTGCCAGTATTGAAGCCCAACTACATCCTGTTCTGTGATGTTATTAATAAACTGCCTTGATTTCTGGTGAGCGATCTTGCATGAAAAATAACATGCCATTCTTATGTGCCACAGTGTCAAACACGACAAAGTTTGCTGGCCAGTTACCCTGCCGGCTCCGACCGTGTGTGCACACTTACCAGCAAACAGCGCCACGTTGGCATGCTTGGCGTCATATGGGCACCGCGCCATCCCGCTGATCTCTTCTCCGACAGTCTCCAGGTTGTCCATCTGCAGCGGGGCAAGAGGACGACTCATCAGGCGGGGGGCATACCTACGCACAAACCCCGACCCTTGCCGTCACACTGGTTCTGTTTCCTGTAACAATGGTGCAGACTATGTGTCTTCCATTGGTCTCTGGGGGGGGGGGGGGGTCAATACGTGACAGTGGGGGGCTGACACAGTGCCCCCTGTGGACGGGACGCCCCGTGACACCTGTGCAAACCCCACTCCGCACTTCTTGGCTTCCTCTCGTTCTCAACCGAGTTGTCTGTCTGCCAAGAAGAGCAAATGCTTACTCTGGCCTTTTTGGGCTCCAAACAGGTCATTTCGCCGGCTATTCCCGTCTCAGCGGATATGGTTATCATTCAGCCAGCCAAAAAGGTCACAAGCTGAGTCCCACGCATGTCACCAGCAAATGTTTTCTGTCCAAACCTCCATTTCGTGACACTGTAATTCACTCACGGCCTTGGATTATTCGCTATAATAAAGAAACTGAAAAGATACCGGAGGCCGTCTCTGAGAGAAGCGCCAGAAACCCGTGCAGTGTTTGAAATCTCTCCGTCACCACCCTGTGTTTCCACGTCTACTGATGAAATCGCGTCCCTGTGTCTCCCTGCCGCCGCTCCCTCCCTCTGTCCTGTCCTCCCACGGCCGCCTGCCGTGTCACACGGCGAGCCAAACGCCGCGGATCCTGTGAATAGCTGGTGCTGGGCTTCGGCCTTCAGAATGGCAGGCAAACGGCGGATAGACAGGCGAACGACACCTACGTGAACCTGCTTCCAGGAAGGACTGCTGCGTGAAATTCGTATAAGGATTTAAGCTTAAAAAGATGAGTCTTTCATCAGTGTTTTGTGATTGCGGAGACTTCCCGACAGCTGAGCCTCTGTGTGTGTGTGTAATTATAGGCCTTGCATCATGTCAGCTGAGCCAAAGTCCATATTTCAGCTGGTAATTAAGGGGGATATACTATCAAACTGTCACCTGGGTTCCCCTGATACTTCGACCCCACTCCGCCTAGCAACAGGTGATGTAATCCACACCAGGCCGTGCGTCTAGCAGGCGGCTTTCCGTGCTCGGGGGGGGAGTGCAGGCAGGCCGGCGAGGTGCCTGTCTGAGTGAGGCGCCAACACGAGCACTGAACCCAGCAGAAGTGGCTCACAGATGGGTCCTTTGGGGAGGGTGCGGGAGGGGGAGACACTGTCAACGTGAACATTTGTCCTGCCTGCCCCCCCTGCGCGCACACACACACACACACACACACACGCGCGCGCATCCCTCGCCAGCTCGCAGATGCTCTGATTAATGTGACATGGATTTGGCTCTAAAAGAGGAGCTGCGGTCGGCCATGTTGCGCCAGGGAGTCACAGAGCTCGAACCCCGCGTGGGGGCAGGGTGGAAGAGAGGAGAGGTGATAGAGGGTGGGGCAGTGTGGAGACAGTGGGAGGGAGGAGGAGGGCAGTGGAGTAAGCGGTGGGGGGGGTTACAGGGTGAATGGAGAGTGCTTACACTCCCCCTTCCTCCCCCTCAGTCAGCCGTGATCATAGGGATTTCGGTGTCAGTAATTATAGCTCACCAAACACAAACAGTACAGACCATGTAGGACCACCAGCACATTAGTTCTCCTAATGTGTATATATGTGTGAGTGTACGTGTTCATCCGTGTGTGTGTGTGCATCACATGATTCGCCCACCCAGGGACCGTAGCCCTGACAAGACCCTTCTCTCCTTTCCCTGCATGTCCCCTGTAAGGACCCCCACCAGCGGCCATTCCATGGGTGTTCCTGAGCTACAACGGCACACATTTCACGCTGAGGACTGGGGTGGTGTGGCTGCCCCCCCATCATGCCACCTAAAGCCAAAAAAAGCACAAGCACATATCCTGAAATACCCGAGATATTGCCAGCCACCTACTGCGCATGTGTTAACAGCAGTCTGTATGATTGACTGCAATACGACTGCAGTATCGCAACATCGAGATGCTGGCAATATAACTACGTCCTATAGGACCTTAAATAGCCTGAGCAACAGAAAAACAAACATTTATTTGTTTGGTTCTCACAGTTTCTGACAGCCAACTACATTGGCCTTTGCGAGCTTCTGGTTGGATGAAGTAGCCTTGAGCCCCATAAATATTTACTCTGATTACAGAACAGTCGAGCTTTTATTCCGGCCATCTTCCACAATTTTCTCCGGCTACATTGCATAAAGTCACCAAACAGCTGCTTGGCACCTTTTTCTGAGTGGTCAGCTGACTCTGCCCTATGGCATTCTGGGAGCAGGATCTCCTTATTGTGACCATCTTTAAATGTCAGTGCATGTGTGAAAACGGGCCATCTTTAAATGTCAATCCCAACTTAAAAGGTGCAAAGCCATTAATTCACTCATATGAATTCACTCCTCGTCACACAGAAAATTCTGATTGCATTTAATATTGAGTCAGTGGCCTAATATCCAAGGACTGATATTATGCTGAGAACTTTGCCAGTTTTGGCCAATTCAGCTTCCAGCCAAGTCTTTTTTCAGAGAACCTACGGGCTCTCCGGGTGCCGAACCTTTCATCTCCCGGTGGCAGGTTATGGATTCTTTTCAGGAAACGAAGAAAAGCTGTACCTTGTATGTTCTGCAGGCAGGATTGAAAGCGTTGGTCCCACAGACGAACAAGCTGTCATTGTCCTGCTGGAGAAGCACCTTGATGAAGTTGTGACATTCGTCCTTGAGGAGACGGAAAGAGGCGCAGGGCGCGCAGTCAGCCACGCGTCCTTGCAGACCGAGGTCATCTCGCTTTTAATGAAAACCATCATACGCGGCTGCGATGCAGGACTGCTTTGTACAAAGGTGACTCCGGCCCGTTGTTTAGGTAAAGTGAGGGACTGATCTAATGCCAGCATAATCATTGCCGACTCCGATAGAAGCCAGGCCTTTGTTCCGTTAGTACTTACAAGGCAATCTTTGAGATTGTCATCTTGAGATTTACTGGGTAAGACCTGGCAATTCTTACGCTTGGCAATGCCGTTAGGTTCATGGACACTAACCCCTCCCTCCCACAAAGCCCAGGATGGAACGGCGCCCTGTCTGGTGACAGGCTGCGATACCTTGTGCTTCCCCTTCATCCTGCACGTGTCCACGTCTGGCTGCCGGGACTTCCAGGTCAGCTTCTGCAGGGCGGAGGTCAGAGGTCAGAATGGCATATTGCCCCTACGTCTGGGTAGTCCAATCCTGCCCATGTTCCACGGGCGGCTAATTGTAGCATGCAATACAGGAAAAAGCAGACTGCACGATCCTGGAGGGAAATCATGCCCCCCTGCCAATGCAGCCCTCACCTTGCTGAAGAAGATCTCGTCGGTGCTCGCAGCATCCATGTCCACGGTGTATATGTGATCCCTGGAAAACACCAAACCATTTAAAAACCCCACGTTCTGAGACTGCTGCACACAATCATCACTGCCCCCAGTCATAAATGACCACCGCCCGTTTTCTGTGACACTAACAGTCGACAGAGGTTTTGAACACTACTGCCAGAAGACAAAGGCATCTTTGTTGGAGCAAAAAAGGTTTGTGCGGGGAGTGCCAAGTCACTCTGAGCTGCTCGGGTCAATTAGACACAGCGTCAGTCGCAGGAAATTTATACCCCAGTCATTAAAGCACGAGGAAGCTGCATCGTCTCGCTGGAGAGGCTGGTTAACCAGCCTGAGCCAGCCAACATATGGAAGTCATAAACCCAGGGTTAGGTAGCACCACTTCAAAGTCCGCCGACGAGGCAGCGATACGACGGAGGGCGAGGCACACGTGTGCAGAAGTCATTTCAGCTGCCGGAAAGAAAACGAGGAAGCCGGGGGCCAGGCAGTAAAAAGGAAACAAAAAAAAAAGGCTTAATTTGTTTAAGGCTACTTGTAAATGTGTTTTTAATCACAGAGGGACACGTTTACTAGGAGGGAAATTAGCCTGCTGTATGAAAGCTGAGGTTCGAGCCTGCGCACGCTTTACTGTTTTGGCATTCTGCAGACAGTTTCTCCGGCTAATTATGTAAATTGAGTATATGGCTTTTTCAGCTGAATGAACCGGAATATGTGTGAGAAAAATGAAAGACGGAGGAGCCACGAATGCTGCATCTTGTGGGCTCTGCTCTCCCTTCAAAAGCTACGTACGCCGGAAACCTGGAACACAGATCCGGAGATCCGTGCTTTCCTCCCGCCGCGTGTCCCGATAAATGCCGGGCGAAAGAAAGCGAGATCGCGTCCGCTCGTGCATGACACGCGGGAATCGGTTTTGCATTTCTCTCCACATCTGTGCGGTCATGGTGTCAAAGACAGGTACACGTGGCTCGTCTCAAGCGGTCCAAAACGCTCCTGCCTCACTGACTGAAGGGTCTCCCTTTTCATCAAATTCGCCAATGAAGTTCCAATTTACGTGGGGCCTCTCGGGGGGGGGGGGGGGGGGGGGGGGTGGGGTAGGCAGGGGTTAATGCACAGTTCAATGGGTCTCGAGCCGCTTGCTGTCATTACGAGGCCAAGTGGCTGGTACTGATAATCGAGGTCTTTTCTATAGCTGCTAATCACGATGGTGTCACGGGTGACCCTACATGTAGTGACCCACGTCACCCTCGCGTGGGCTGTAAAAGCAGACCACCAACCCGAGCTTCACGGCGTGCTCGCCTTCGGCTGCTCCATCTTACACAAATTAGCCCGCGTGGGAAAGACACGTCCACCTCGGCGTGTCGCTAATGCCTTGCAGGCCCCCTCTTAATGACGTCTTGGTGCCAGAGCTGCTGTCTAATGAAGCGCGGAGGCTCGAGGTGACGTCACCCGTACGGTCGTCTGGAGCCCTGTCACCCTAGAGCAGGATGGCTGACTGGGTTTGTCAGAAGCAGTTAAGGCTTCTCTCCACTGACTGGGGTGGGGGGAGATGGGGTGTGTGGGTTTCAGCTTTGGTTCTGCCACCCACATCCCTCTCTGCCCGAACGCCCATCAAGACGTGATCTTTTGTTCCTGGCTGTGCGTGGCCCCCTGCTTTCCACCGGGGAATGTGGAACACACTGCCATGTCGTCAGCAGGCTTGGCGTTTTATCTCAGCGCATTCTTCAGTCCCCTGAGAAGAGCTGCCCACAATACGTGTATGTGTCATAATCTTCCCCCATTTCCCATACTCTTTTATGCACCCCATCTTTCACAGACATTAACCCCCCCCCCCCCCGAATTCACCAGCCGTGCCTCAATGGTGACGAAGCTGACGCGCCATATCCACCTGTTCTCTCCCCGCTTCAGGATTTCCTGTCGCCACCGGTTCCCTGACTTCCAGCTGAGCGGGGAGCCCCTTGAGCAGCCGGCCCAGAATTCAGATTTCACGTGCAGGACCTCATCAGGAGGGCCAGTTTCTAGTGTCACCCGGAGGAGGCCCCCCAACAAACTAGACCATCGATCACAGAGCCCAGACCCGAGCTGTTCGAATGCCGAAAATGATCCACAGATGGTGTCTGTTCGTCGAGAGGCCCCAGACGGTCGGCTCGTTAGGATGCCAGGATGCAGCGTGAAACGGGAAGCCATGTTTTCATCTCACCATGTGAACAAAGGCAGAGCTCCCGCTCTAGGTTACAGGAGTAAGATGACATTTCCCGAGCAGACCCTGTCTCCGATCTGAGCGGGCCCTTCGCACTGGGGGGAGGAGTTGGCTGTGGACCACACGAACAGAACGTCTTTGTGCTAAAGAACGGCGTTTTCATAACACTTCTGTGGTGACTGCAGGCCAGGGCAATCCATCTGGTGCTCCGCCGTGAAAGGCGTCCGCTCGCACCACAGAAAAGGGGGCCGACATTAGTATGCATCCCATACCTACAGCACACAGGGGGCCCCTCCCCCGTCCATGGCCATTTTCCACCCCCCTCATAAGTGGATCTTGTACAAGAAAGGCCTTTGTGCGTCCGCTGGTCCCCCAATCACAAGCCCCACGCACAGGCGAGAGCGAACTGGCGCAAATGTGCTACATCGAAAGGTGTTAAATTACGCCGCCGTCCTCCACCGCTGGCCCGTTTCCAACGTCCACGTCTGTGGCCGGTGACTGCGTCCTTAATGGGCTGTAACTGGATTTCAGGCTGACTTAAAGGAGCGGCTCGAAAATCAGCCGTCCCGTTTATTTCTGCATGCTGCCCCTGAGCCTTGGGAATACTCCAGTACTCCCCCCCGATTCCCACCCTCAATCAAGGCCAGAGACGAAGGGTGGGTGGCGTAGCCGTGGATACGTGCAGTGGGGGCAGGGAATTTCTACAATGCCCTGTATTTGTGTTGGGAGGGTTTGGGTTAGCTGCCGCTGGCAAGCTGGCATTTCTGGGCGTGGGGGTGAGTTAGGAAGTTCAGCCAGCAGGCAACAGGCTACCAGGCCATCGTGCGGAGTGCTGCCCCTCTGGAAAACGATTCTGGGGCCCACGGGCCCAACGACGGCCATGGCACTGCTGGTCAACCCGCCTACCGCAGGGTCGAGGGTCCATCTCCCAGCGGCTTCCCTCGAGGCACTCACGTCTGCTTGGCAGAGATGGGACAGGGGTCAGATGTGGGGTGCGAGGACCAGGACAGAATGGCAGCGTCTGTCGGATTCCTCAAGATCCCCGCGAGCCTCTTGGTAACAAACCGCTTTGAAGAGGCCGTGTAGAGCCAGCCGTTACTTGTAATGACTTTGAGCACATCCGTAAAGAAAGGAAACTGATGAGTATGTACATAACACGGGGCATTCACCACAACAATGAAGACGCTGCTGGCAAGCCTGAATACGCAGGTGAAGGACAGAGCGTCGTGGAGAGACGCTGTTTATATGGCGACCAGACGGCACCTGATCATAATGATAGATAATGTATTAACAGCAGATGTTCCTCTCTAATTCAGGAAGGACATTCACTTCAGCATTAAAAAAAATAAAAAAATCAAACATTCTACCAGAAACCATTCCACAGAAATCACCAAATGGAAAGAGAAAATGGAACGCAGTGACGTGTTTGTCGAAGGCTCCGGGATTAGCCTGTGCCATACATCGCAGACACCCGCTGTTTCCGCCGCGTCCCCAGTAAAGCAAATCAGCAACTTCGCACACGGCCAGGTGGATCCTACAGGTGACTTGAAAGCATGTGTTGCAGAGCTATAACGTGAACGAGCTCCTCTTCCATCCAAACCTGACTTTGACAGTTTAAAGTTCATATTGTCCTTTCAGACTGTCTGCTTCATGTATAGTACAACACGGACATCCCTGGAAAACAGCACATCCCTGCTTTAGTCTCTCCTATCAATGGCAGGGTACGGAGTCATCACAAACAACTCACACATTAACTTCAAAAAGCTTCAACAGACTAAACTTCTTCAGTCGCTAATCCCCAATAGATTCAAGTGCTTTCCCCGGTGTGCTTTCAGCATACAATGGGCTGTCAGGTCTTCAAACCCGCAAGGGCTTCTGGGAACACCGATACTTGAAGCAAACTCTTCCTTTTACCCCCATGGACTGCGGTCGCCGTGTCGTTTTCTTTGCGCCAATTCTGTCATTGATGCTGGAGTCACAGCGAATGACAGCGTCCACTAAATTAGCCAAGTTCCGCATAGCATAACCTGCTAACAAGCTTGCACTGGGTGACCCTTAGCACCATCGCCTTCGCTCTGCCCAGCGAGCCTCTGGCGTCACGGCCCCCAACTCACCTCTCCATTTCAGCAGTGGCCTCAACAATAACTCTCTTGTCTGAGGCGGCCCGCCAGGACCCATGTTTTCCTCATCAGAGGTGCTGGTTAAACACAGATGTGTGCCGTCACGCCTGATTGAATCGACGCCATGCCCACAGAGCAGGTGCCCCCCTTCCCCCCCCCCCCCGTTGTTACCTGCTCATTGAAAAGGGAGGAACTCACCGAGGCGGAGGTGCCAAACAGGCAGAACCTTAACTGAGCCTCGGTTCTGTAGTCAGGGGGTTGAAGGGAAGGGCCATTTTACTCTAAACTTAGAGCTTAGAGGTGCATTACCGCTGCACGGTTCCGTTTGGACAGTCACGGTGAGGGTTTCTCGCACGGCGAAAATGCACATCACCGACGGACTCACCTGGCGGCAATGTAGAGGGTCCGGTTCATTACCACGATCAGCTGGATGTCCAGTCTGTGCCGCTGCGTGCTGTTTCTGCCGGGCTTGTGGCCAACAAAGGCGGGGTACTGCTTGGTGTCTGCGGGTGACAACCAAGCTCTCAGAAGGGGAATTTCGGCACGAGAACCAACACCGCGACACTTTCGGCAAGGTCAGCAGCAGATGCCGTCCATCGCACATGGGGCGATGGCGCCTCAAAAGCCTGCCATGCTTGATCCGGGATGTAAAAAAAACTCGAGATTAATTAGCACGAGGTACAGAGCCGTCACGTCCGACTTTCTTAAAGGCAGGGGACAGCACAAAAAGTCTCTCCAACCCAAGCAGGGAAATATTTGTGATGGACAAACATACTGTCCGGATTTTCCTCTGGTGTCCCTGGGTGCTGGGTCACATTTTAGATTCTGACCACATGCGGTGGTGTTGGGGGGGTGGTATGGACAGGGGAAGCTGCACCCTGGGGTACTCACAGTTGCCATGAGAAACAGTGATTGGCTCGGTGTCTTCTGGGAAGCCGGCGCCAGCGATGTGCAGCAGGGTGCAGTACAGCAGGAGGGCCCCGGTCGTCATGGCGGCACGCGGTCTTCCTCACGGCGTGCTGAGTCTCTTGGCCCTGTGGGGGGGTAGCGGGCTTTCGTCAGGGATGGGCCGGCCTAGCGGCACAGTGTGTGCGCTTATAGGGGATTAGCGTGACGATATGCATCACAGATCCGTGGCACGGTCAGTGGGTTCGAAGCCGACCTGTGGGGACGAGTCTGTTCCTGTGCCGAGAGCCGGCGTTCCCTTTACTTCAGGGCTGAATCGCTGCCAGGAGACTCGATGTATTGAAATGCGTGTGTGATGGCCAAGTTGAGGCAGAATTAAAAGGGAAGCGCTTCTTTATTTAATAATGGGGCCGAGGCGAACCGTGCGGCTGGTTGGCCAGAGTTATGGCCACCTCTGCCCCGGACGTCTTCACTCCTGGTAACGCTCCTTATATGTACAGACAACAAATTACGCCCATAAATCACCACAGCCAATCCTTTAATCTAATCGAGTTAGTAATTTAATACAACTTTCCTGTTCCTCAGTTCAGGCCGTGGACATTTGGGATTTTAAATATAAATCTTTTCTTCTTACAAATAATGATGAAAAGCTGGTGGAACACAGGGACACATTTTCAAAGAGGGGATGTCTGTTTTTATGGGGGGCCTTGCTCTCTGCCCACGAATCTCATTCAGCGATTGACTGACAATGCTATTCTAGCCTGGGATGCATGTAGGAATGAGGAGCATACCAACACAAGGCCGGGACAGAGCCTTCGTCGGCATGCCACACAATGGGTCCCCTCACGGCTTTAACGAGAGGCTTGAAAAGGGTCCACCATCCATAAGGATAACCACACACACACACACACACAGAGACTCGCTCACCACCACCGCGGTGGCCTTTCATTTCCCGGCAATTTAACGACGATTCATTCTTTTCTCAAGTTGTCCTTGCTGGGATTTTGTGAGCACCGTAAAACTCGCGTGAAAAAAGACGGAGGGCATGCTGGCTGAACGAGTCCGCTGTGGAAACAAAAACCTGTGATTAATATCGGCGATCAGAGCAGGAGATACCGCCATGTAGAACTCAGGACACGTCTTCTTTCTGCTTTTAATATAGCCTCCATCTGCAGCTCAGAAATGGGTAGAAATCACGGTAGAACGTGACTAGCTGGGGTCACGGCCAATTCGGTGCTGCTGCAGTGTAGTAGGAAAAACGCGCTGGAATTATTAGACTGTCACGGAGGGAACGGCACAGATTCCGGACGTCGGCGACAGTCACGAATGGGCGGGGCCGCGGAAATTGACTGTACACACCTGGGAGCAGAAACTGCAAAGGAGTAAACATTTCAAGTGGACTGTAAACGTATGCAGCATAAGACGATATTCTTGGAGTGGCAGCTGCTTAATTTTTTTTTTGGGGGGGGGGGGGGGCAACAGCTGAAGTCCTCAAGGGCTGAGATGTGACACGATTGCCCCGCCTCGCCCTCAATGCCAAGCTATCGGTGACCAGGTGATGAGTTAAAAAGAGACTTACTGCAGCAGGAGAACAATGGCAGAGGATACATCAGCAGGAGATGTGTTTAATCTCCGTCGCCCATTAAATACTAATCAAATTATGCAAATGGTGGCTGGGTGCATTTAGGGGACACGGGCGAGGCCTTGTTTATGGCGTCCGCAGCTAACAATTCATTTCACTTTAAGAAAACCCCGCGAGCAGAGTGTTTCTCGACTGTCAGCTACAGAGGAGCCGAGAGCCTTGCACCATCCCAATGACTTCAGCTAAAGTCACACTCCACTACCGCCACCTTTACCGGGTGACGCGTCACATGGTGCTGCCAGAGGGAACATGTCTTCGTCTCGCACACATTTCAGCATTTTCACAAGCTTCTGCCCGGAGACTCACTAAGGACTCACAGCATCCTCTTAAGGCGTGGAAACTTTCCCCCACACATTTCCTAAAGCTATGACACTCCGGGCTGATTTTACAGTAGCTCCTTCTTAAAGTACTGAGACCTGCTCTGTTTCCGTTCCTGTGTCGTGTGAATAACAAACCGTGGTGCAGTGTGTGTGTGTGTGTGTGTGTGTGTGTGTGTGTGTTTACTACCCACCTACAACACATTGGACTTTGAGAGGAGCTAGGCACCAATTTTACAGAAGTTGGGTCCTTAAAGCAGCACGTCCTGCGTGTTGCCTGTGCCGTGTTAGTGTCACACAGCGCTGCGGTGTTTGTGTGTGTTGTCGGAAAAAGATGAATGGTGCAACAATATAAACAGTCTGTGCTAATTAATGGCAACACAACCTCAGAAAGGGGAGAGAAGTGGCAGGTTTCTTTGGTACCTTTGCTGAAATATGGCTACAAGCAGAGAGGTCCAGGGGCACACAACGATAGGAAGTGCCGAGTCTGACCACAATGAGCTTAAATGGCAGAATAACAGCCATGTTTATAAAAGTATGAGCGGTAAATTAGTCACTCTTCGCTTTGGCTCGTGGCCCTGGGCAGCCACGGAAGGGGAGCCTGTTAGCGACAGGGCTGTGGATACCTGAGATTACTGGCTCTGGGCAGAGGGCTCCGATGGGGTAGCTGGTCAACTGAGTGCCGGAGGACATACGCTCTGCTTAGCTGTCTCACTCAATCACCTACAGTGCCAGGCAAACGCCACTGCAAAAATGGCGGCATTCCTTACATTTTTACCAAAATGATAAACTAAAAAGCAGCGACACGAAGTCCAAGAGTTTCGGAGTGCAGCTGGCGCGATCCCGGGACGGCAAAATGGCAGGTGCCCCCTGTGGTGATCCAGGGCGGTCGAATGCTGACTTGAGGGCCAATTATGGCGACTCGAAGACTGCAGATGGGTCAGGGGTCCACAAAACCATAATGAAGCAGGGTCACGTAATCTACTGGTCAACTGTTACCGTCTCCGGTGGAAGACAGAAAATTCAAGGGCACATGCACATCAAGAAATTGGCCCACGAAGGGCATGGAGTGGTAAATCACAGCACACAGCACAGCACTGCGTAGATGGTGTCACATGACCAGAATTTCACTTCCGGCGAGCGTGCTACGTGGATACAGGGTTCAAAGAGAAACTGGTTACTCCAAAGGGTTCCTACGCAGAATAAATGCTGACAATGTTAATCCTCCCCCTTTATGACATGACCACTTTTAGCTCATCCACACAATAAAATCTGGTTTAACTAGTCTGCTCTGATAGGTTTTATTACTGGCTGATTTTAATCAAACCTAATAGAGTTAGGCTTCTTTTCTAGGACTGTTGGACTTGTTTCTTTGTACACGATGTCACCCCGTCTGATCCTAGTATCCACACAGTGAATCGTTTTTTTTGTCTACCAAATGCAATCCGACCTGTCTATCGTGACACTTCCTAAGCATCGAGCCCAGAATAAAAACGGAAAGCGACGAGGGTGTACCCGATAACACTGACGCCAAAGTAAACACGAACAATGGGAGATAGCAGTGTGTGTCTCTTGGCCAGCCGCATGGCAACAGTTTCCTGCCGGCCTCCTGAACGCGAGCTGCTAGCTTCATCATTTCGCCAGGAGATGAT
Organism: Gymnarchus niloticus; assembly: GCA_009936485.2. Lineage (NCBI taxonomy): Eukaryota > Metazoa > Chordata > Actinopteri > Osteoglossiformes > Gymnarchidae > Gymnarchus > Gymnarchus niloticus. The sequence continues at coordinate 4,829,216 of JAACJT020000034.1, forward strand.
TTAGCGAGAGCCACCCAGATGGAGCTTATGTAAATAGCCACGACCCCTTGAAGAATGGGGTTACGGGCTGCGGTTTGCGAATTGTCCACACTTCTGTCAATCAACAGGAAGCACCTGAGCACAGGACATGGCCCACCCTGTCGTCTGGGGCGCAGGATTGAGAGACGCGGAGATGGCAGACATTTAACGGAGACAAAGTAGGCTATCATCTCCGCGGCTCTTCAAATCCATCCGTGTATCGATCTGGAGCAAATCCTGATATGTCGACTGTCTAGTATGTCAACGTCCCATGATTTACTCCAGCTACCGGGGAAAGAGAGGCATTTAATTAATTTGGATGGAAGCCTTCCAGTTACACCCGGCATGACCGTACAGACCATTAGCATTTCTCCATTCATAAGCTGCCCATGGAGATGTCTGGCATGCGGTGATGTCTGAAGACGAGGAGGCACAAGCCTGAGAGGCTAACATACTATTACCTCGGAAGCCTGCATCAGGTGCCCCGGCGGACTGGCTCTAAGGGGAACCCCTGACAACCATGACCGCGAGTGTGGCAGCTGCCTCAATTAGGAAGCCCCACAGTTAGCATGAGATGATCTCTGTACCCACCAAAGGGAGTTAAAGATGATTTCAGCCACAGAGTTAGCTCAAAACCTAGGCAGCTAGGTCGCCAGCCTTAGCCAAGAAAGGCAAAAAGACGTAAAGCAAAAACACAGAATGCTTGTTTTTACAACAAATTCTAAAATTCAAAACCACGCCACAGACGGGTAAATAATGCGTCTGTGATTTGAAAAGCAGTAGGAGTTTAAGTCTTGTGACAAATCTGCCTGTGTTCGTGGATTAGTGGCATACAAAGGTAGGGCCGGTCTCCCACGGGCAGGCCATCCTTTCGTCAGTCACGAGGGTTTGACGGAGCCCGGGGGCTCGTGAGAAGGGAGAGCTGTCCAAATGTGACCTCACCTCTGTTTGTGAGGGGGCCAGATACAGAGACACCTTCAAAGTAGCGTCAAAGTGAAAAGCAGCAGCATGCTGGACAGGAGCCTCGTACCGCCGAGAAACACAGACGAAACGCAACTTCCAGCAACTGTTACGTGCACGGGTCAGAACATATTAAATACAAGTGGAAAAGTTTAACTAGGGAACGCTCTGTGCTCAAGCTACTGCATGAGTGTTAGTGACTGAATAACACAATCGTCCACAATGGGGCATTTTAAGACGCCATCTTCGCCACATGCGCTGCAGTGGCTGAAAATTGCATGCAAACGCATGGAGCTCTTAAATGACTCGCCCGCCTCCTGCAATCAAGTCTATGGGCCCCAGACACAGCTGCTCTGCTAGATTCATCTATAATGCACACATTTAAAAACATGAAGGAGGAATGAGGAGAGATCTGACTCATTTCACATTTAGATTTCCAGATCTGAATGTGCGGCGGACGTCCACAGATCGGGCTTTGGACATTATTGGACTCTAGGGATATTCGTCTTGCGTGTGTAACTTACCATTAGCATGTCGCAACTGCGAAGAGACACCTGTTTTCAGGCATGCTGACTGACATGAGCAGTGCCACATTTTGTAGCCGTATGTCGCATTAATACTGATTAAATAATTGCTGCTGAGGCGTAAATTCAGGTGTAAGGATAAACTTAATCCATTCACAATAACTGGGGACGGAGACAATGCTGAAAAACCTCCAAGCCCCTCATGCTTAAGCACGCAAGTCGCTCTGGATAAAAGCTATTAGGAAATTAAGAAACATACGGCTGCAGGATGGGAGGGAAACAACACAAACAATGTCGCTAGGAGCCTCTTATTTGGGGTGGTGCCAGGAGCTTTGGCTGATTCTCCACCCTGCTGACCAGCAGGCTACACCTACAGCTGATGCATGACGTGCCAGGCAGGTCAGAGACAATCTGGCCTCGGGAAGCAGCACGCTAATCTGCTAACGGCCTGAGCGCGGAAAGCAGGAAACGACAGCCTTAATGCTGTGCTCTGCCTTCTCATTGGCTCTGAGTGAGGCTGTTTTGGGGCACTGTCGGGATGTGCACAGGAAGAGCAGGAGATCGCGGAGGCAGACCTGAAATCATCCAGGAAATTCCAGCATTAAGAGACCCTGCCTTTGAGTCCAACGCTCATCGCTGTGTAGTAGGACAGAAGCTTTTCGGCAGTAAACGAAGGTAACCAACTCCCGGAATTTCCGTAACGGCTCCCTTAAGGTCATGCTAAGCTGCTCACAGTGGGGTGAGTGGGTGGCACAAGATTGGCAGCACTAGTCCTCCATCACCTGTGTGGCGCCCGCGATCTTGACAGAAGACTGTCTTAGTGTGGCCCTGACTTGAGCCTGTCAGCCAATCAGCATGCAACCCCATCGCTGTGCCAGCAACAATAGCCTCATGCGGTTTGCTGAGGGTACATCTCAACTCTCTCTCTCTCGCTCTGCTGCTCTTCCTGTTTCACTTGCTCTTCCACCCTCACTATTACTTGTCCACTCTCCCTTTATCCGT
>JAACJT020000034.1:4831819-4881461 GCA_009936485.2 Gymnarchus niloticus
CTTTCTCTCTCTGTCTCGTCCGTCTTCTCTCTCTTCCTATTTCCATGTCCCTTGTCCACTCTCCCTTTATCCGTCTTTCTCTCTCTGTCTCGTCCGTCTTCTCTCTCTTCCTATTTCCATGTCCCTTGTCCACTCTCCCTTTATCCGTCTTCCTCTCTGTCTTGTCCGTCTTCTCCATCTCTCTTCCTATTTCTATGTCCCTTGTCCACTCTCCCTTTATCCGTCTTCCTCTCTCTGTCTCGTCCACCTTCTCTATCTCTCTTCCTCTGTCTCTGTCCCTTGTCCACTCTCCCTTTCTCTGTCTTCCTCTCTCTGTATTGCTTGACAACTCCTCTCTCACCATGAAAGTCCTACATCTCTGAATCCTTTAATGAGAGCAGAGCGAAGGTTCTGAGGACAGGGCTGAGTGGCTTGGATACTGACCCGAAAGTGCCGATGAGGAGAAAGGGGGTCTGCAGAGACCCTGTAAAGCATTGGGACCATGGGAAACTGAGCTAGGGAATGTGAATCATGGCTGCCTGGTTCCCAGTCAGACCCTTCCAAGGAGGCACTGGTGCAGTGACTGTCAGGCAGACCCCAGCAACTCGGACCCAAGCATACTTAGCCTTTAATTTATCCAAACTTATTAAAATTTGTCCTTACGTTGATACTTTTCAAACACACGGAAAGCACTGAGATGAGGCTTTAAACATTTTTCACACAGTATCAGCCAAAGACTAACAGTTTTCGATTTAATAAGTTATTCGTAATTTCATTTAAAGTAGGCCATCCAGTAATGTGTTTATCTTTGCAGAATAGAATACATATTTTAAATAAATTACCAGATTAACCCTTAGTCTGATTTGCAGATGTACAGGGTAATTAAACAATAATCACTCTCATCCCATCAAAAGGAGTATCTAATTATGATGTCAAAATAATTTTACATTAAAAACTCCAGGGAGGTCAAGGAGACCGAGCCCTCCATCTCCACGGTGTTGTGTAAATAATATTGACTAGGAAGAGACAGTGAACTATTTAAGTCTCTATGCGTCATCTCCAGGCTGCTTACGGCACGTCTCAATTAAAGAGACGGCAATCCCAGGAGTCTGTGCTAATTACACTTACACTGCAGGGGGGGCGTGTCCCCATCGAGGGGAGGACGGCTGTTCAATAAGTAATTTTCCACATTGTGTCACTGGAGGTCTTTGATTACCAGCTCCTCATATTGGCTGTGTCATGCAATCTTTCTAATGGAAAGGTTTCATTAACTGAGCAGCCGGGACCGTAGATCACAGGTCCTGAGTAGAAACAGGGGCTTGGTATGGTGAGAACACACACTGGTGCTGGGGAGCAATCAGAAGGCCATGGGCGAAAAGCTCCATAAACTTGCCACATGCGGGGGAGCCACCTTACAGAGAGAGGAAGCGGTTTTAGTTGCGAGAATGAGTGACGTGAGCTTGTTTACGGTGAGCTGCCCCTGGATTAAGTCTGCTTTGAACTTGCGGTTATCTCCCTGTGGTGTAAAAAGCACTGAGACATTTTCCTTTTCTTGGCTTTAAAGCTTCACTTGCTCCCCAGGTGGAAGTAATAAAGACATTGCTTTTATTCTGCAAAATGTCAGTCATCCGGGCAAAATTGTCTGTTTTGACTGTTTTGATGCAAGGAAGACTGGGATAACTTGCATAAAAAAAATGCAAATTGTTCCGCAAAAGTATGCTAAGCTAATTATAGTGGTCTTGTCAAATTTCCTCCTCTCGCTGAGACCTATATAAGTGCACTTCCTCTGGCCTTTGTGGTGGCCGTCCCACCTCCTCAACTTCCTCTTTTCAACAGAACTCCCCAAAGACACGTCGGTAAATTTAGATTCCGCACTATGAGGAGGATGAAGGGACACTGAGACGATTCCGTGGGAGGCCAACGTGGGCAGGACGAGTGCGTTAAGTGAAATTGTGCAGAAGGACTTCAGGCTGGCAGAGCGATGAACAGATGTGGGGATCTTTTGGACGGAGGCAGGACGAGCAGCAGTTAAGAAGAACGAGGGTGAGAAGAAACAACCTTCAGGGGACAGACAGGCATGACTGTCCTCAGTCAGAAGGATGTGTGATCCAAGAGAACGAGGGTGAGAAGGGACAACCTTCAGGGGACAGACAGGCATGATGGTCCTCAGTAATGTCAGAGAGGTTCTATGCAGAGCAGAGCCACCCTGCACCTGAAACGTCTGCCTGTTTGCCACTCTCAGCAGTGTGATGTTTGTCTAATGCCTGGATTACAATTCCTTTCAGCAAAACCTTGCCAGAAAGTAAATATCATGCAGAAGGGATGCTTAAGCCTTTAATATAGTACACCTACGTGTTGAGAGGCTTTAATGTTTTGAAGCTGAGTGTAAGACACTTCAAAAGTAGCCTTGATGGAAATCGTAAACATGTTTCAGAACTGTTTACTCTGCGGCTTAAACTCTTTCAAGGCATGCGAAAAGAAACAGTATCCTCACTCGACACCGTCGGGAAACTCGTCTTGACAACTTGCTGAATTATTCATTCAGTAATTTTCAGTAAATTCATGACAACAAAGTGGGTACATCCTGGATTCAGAGAGGGTGATACCGATCACAAATTCAAATAATATAAAATGTCATTCAGATATCCACACATTGTGCACTGAAGACATGCAACGCTATAATATTCATATGGATTAACAGCATAAACAAGTACACAAACACTATTTCATGACGGCACCTCAGAAATCTACGCTCTGCACCAGTTCGAGCTCATATGCTGTACTAACACATCTCCATCACAGCAACACTGCGATGCGTTTTTAATCGAGGCAGACATGTTAGCAAATACACTAAGCGGGAGGAAGCCATTCCGTAGCACCAGCCCAAGTGGGAAACGAACCCTAGTATGAATTCTATTTCCTGAATAAATTGCTTTCCTCACCAAAAATTTACCATCTCATTCCCAGAGGTACCATGTCCACTTGTAAACTTCCATTAAAAATTCATTTAAATTCCACTTGTCTTCACAACATATAATTGCCGGCTGAATTCAGGATGGCGAGGCAGAGAGATAAACAGTCTGGCTGGGGTTCTTCCACGCGGACATGGAAACCCGGAGAGAAAACCTTTCTTCGAGGAACGAGCAGCCTCCCCGTTTTTCGGCGACAGTCCGACGGAATGACCTCCATCTGTCTGTTCCGAGTTTCGACACGTCACACAGTTTGAAGTCATACGGAGAGCTAAATAACGTAAATTAACCTAATGGAAGTGAAGACTGAGGGACTATCTCTTGGAGACTGATTAGGCTCAAATATCCACTCAGCTAATGACTGGAGCACAGGAACATTAGCCTCATTCTACAAGTGGAACAGCCTTGGGTTTTATATTAAATTTTTCCTTGTTGTCTTTCCATTCGGGATAAAACCCCACTCTTGCTTTAATAGAAGCAACATGCCCCCCGTTGGCGTGCCTAATCCAAGGACAACGCCAGAATCCTAAAACAGGGATATAAATGACCGTGCCAAAATCAACAATGAAAGTGCCTGCACGACTTTAAGGCAGCCGACAGCCGGTTCACCCTTGAACTAAACATTTGTGCATCCAGCAGGAGATATTCCTGCCCAGACAAGCAACATTCGGGAAAACAGCTAAAAAACTCCAGGGCAGGTGTCAAGAAAGAGGCTCAGATTCTTAGGATTATGTGTGGGATTCTCTGTCAGACGGAACAGGACACAGATGATTGCAGAGATGTGCGATCAGAAGCGTTTGCTAACCAACTGGAATGTTTCTTGTCCTTTGGTCCCCACCCGAAAGGCCTCCGTCACAGACAAGCTCCTTACTTCTCCATCTGTGCATCTCAGCACACATATCTGAGAGCGATACCTCCCAATCTCATGGATTATACTGCACGGAGGCTGTCTGCCACAGAAATCCTTTTCCAACCCTGGTTTAATTAAGGAGGGGCTTAGCAGCGGACAGGCCTGACAGGAAACTGTAAGGGGCTCATTCCCGCCGGGTCCTTAAGCACACCGCGGTACTGCATTAACATGTCAAGCAGCGCCATGACGGCAGTCCGCGTTACAGGTAAATCCTCTCTGGAGGAGGATTAGCATGGGTCTGACCGTCGAAGGCTCCGGGACGCGGCCGTATCCGGTGGGAAGCGAGCTCCCACCGGCCCTCACGACAAATTAAAGCGGTGCTCTGTGTTCCATTCCCAGAGATTAGGCCTCCCCCACAATGGAGGAATTCATTAACATTTCCAGAGTGGTCCCGTTCGCCCAGGATGGCAACGGAACGGCTCGTTTCACATACTGGGTGTTAGCCGAGTGAAAATTCGGCGAGAGGCCTACCACCTGTGGTGATGTGAGGAAGAATATATACCCTCCAATTAGAAATGAAAGCTTGCAGCTGTGAGACAAAAAAAAAAAATTCAATAATCTGAACAAGGAGCAGGCATGCGATGCACCTTGTAGTTTCTACAAAATGCATCGTTAACTGTTACCCCGCACTGTGGGCAACGGAACAAAAGACGGTCACTGGGAACGCTGGGAACGATGGGAGGCTGCATGGGGGGCCGTCCACAGAAATGGGCCCCATGGCCAAAGGAGGCTTTGTCCTCGGAAACAGATTAACTATTTAAAAAAAGACTAAGGTGACTTGGGTTAGAGTCTTTCCAAGCGAGATGAATGCAGGCCAGCTTCGAATTCACCGAAGCCCGCAAAACTGATCCAAACTGTAAGGAAGCAGCAGATCTGCCTATGATTCAAACTCCCTGTTAATGGAGGAGTGGGCCACAGGGGTGGTCATGGGAACTCTGAGAACAGAGCCACTGGGATGTAGATATCCAGTTACCTCGTGCTTTGCCTTTGCTGTACCCCCACGGAAAGTGACAGCCCGGATGGCGTCACGTTCCAACTGACTTCATGTTCGGGTGTTTGTTTCCAGCTTTGGCGTGATATCGATGATGAGCCTGGTCACTGATTGGTTAGCTTTCCGCCTTTTCATTGGTCCAAGCCTCCTCCTTTGCCCTTCTTGTAGAAGCAATAAAGTGCAGCTTGTACATATTCAGATTGCCTTTCATATTCATTTAAAATGATCTTCTGCTGTATTGTATACTCTGTGACTTGTGTTACACTTCCTTGGGTAAAACAGCAGTCCCTCAGCTGTGATTTAAGCCTTCTTGGTCAAGAGGTCCAGCTCCTAGCCCTCCGACCGCCTGCTGGCTCCTTTTCATTCCTCAGATCTGCAGGCTCCCGGGGCTAGTTTGGCAGACCCCTCAAAGTGGACCTGCCAGCAAATTCGGGGGAGGGGGGGGGGTCCGCCTTATGCGGGAGCCCCCCATTGTAATATCTCACTTAACACTTTTAGCTGTGCTTTCTATCTCAACTCCAGATAATGCCACTCGAAATTTTCCGGATAGGCCGCAGGTTTTGGAGCAACTCTTGACGGTTTCCGGAAGGTTCCTCACATCTCACTACTGAAGCAAAACTCTCCCCACACCAGATCCACTCTTAGCAGACGCTACCCACTCGTCCGGTTTGTTGTAACCCACGCAGCAAAAGCTTTCCTACTGCACACACAAAAAATAAATCTCATTCCTTGGAGTTATTCAATAGCACTTCAACAAAACAAATATACAGAAAATCAAAAATCAAACTGATGTACCTTACAGTTTAGAACAGCTTGCAGTAAGACTCCATGAGGAGAAGGACGAAACTGTTAGCTTCTCTTCTGTGACAGAAAGACAAACAAGACAAAGAGAGAATGTCAAATTGATATGTTAAATTAAATAACATTACCTGTTTTTTCTTCTTTTTTCCACTTTTCACAGTTTCTTCCTTGCGTACTACAGCCCTATTTCATTATGTGGCTGAAAGCTTCATTCACAGAAACAGAAACGCTTCCGGCTACAATGAACTGTGAACAAACAGCAACTCTAGGCGCTAAATTTCTTTTAATGGCAGTTTAATGGGGTAGGAGCTCCAGTGTTGGCAAAGCACCTGAGCAGCCCGCAGATCGCTTGGCTAGCGAAACACGGGGACCCGAACAAATTCCCCGAAGTCGCACAGGTGCGCTCCGTACGACGCCAGGGTGGGTCGATTCAGAGGAAGCCCACTCTCCACCCCCCCCCCCCCCACGTGGCATATTGGCAATTACACCCTTTGAATTTTAACAACCTTTTCAAGTGAGAGTAGATGGTGGCAGGCCAGGATATCAAACACGAAATGTTAATTATCTCAAATTCCTTCTTGGGTTTCTGTCAGGTTACAGCTAAACAGCCGCCATTAGGCTTTTTATCACTCAAAAAAAATGCCTGACATGTTTATAAAACTGATATATTATTATCTTTTGGAGACACCGTTTGTCATGGAGCACCGGTGCTTACAATTCACGTTTTCAGTATGGTTAGAAGTGTACACCTTGTAACTGAATTCTCCTCAATTCTAATCTAACAAGGATGTACTCATTTTACTGTAGTGAATGTAGCTTTGCTGCCCACCGATTGAGCAGTCAAAGAGTCTGTCAAAGAGCGACCAATCGCCTGTATGTGCCTCCGGATTGGCAACACACACAGCCTCCTCACAACGTGACACACCGGCCACTCTGTCCTTAATATTTGCCAACTGTCAAATCAACGACAATTCAGTCAGTGATCCACCAACAAAATTCTAGCCGTCGTTCACACGTGCAACGGATGTTTAACATAATGTGTCCGCCTGAGCGCCAGAATACCGAATGGATAAAAGGTAGGTCGAACCAGCTTAATTTGAGAGTGAAAAGCCAATGACAGCAATTAGCCCGTTAGTGAAACGGCCCCATTGAGTGAATGTGGCTGCAGCAGGTGCTAATTAGACGTAAACATCGGCTCGTTAATGCACGCCGCACACTGGGGCGTGATCAATGCCGCGTGTGTTAAAGGCGCGGCGAATGCCGACACAGAGCCGGACTCGGGTGCAGCTGAAGACGGTCAGAAGAGGAGCATCGACATTGTGTCCGCAGGCCCTCAAAGGCCTTTCTGTTCGGGGCGTCCGTGACCCAGCTGGTCTCTTTCACCCAGGTTTGCCTACTGCCAAAATAAAAGTCCTCCGAATTAGAGTCCCCCGGAGTCGTGTGGGGTAAGGTGGGGCACTGAGCCCTTGGCTGGGGGAGGCACAGATAACAGGTTGAGTCCAGCCAGCACTGAGCTAACAACCCCACCACCCCCGCAGGGCTTTGTTTAGTGAACCTCACCCCCACCTACCCTACCCAGCCCTACTCTTTGCTGCCGTTTTTCTTTAGCTGTCACCCCACGTGACACTAGCCGGTGCCTTTGTGAGAAACGGATTAACCAGACAGGGCCCAGTCAGTGTGACCAATTAGCTGGTCCCCGCAGGGTGCCCCCACTGTGTGAATGGAGGACCCCCCCCCCCAAAAACACGCATGCGGAGCTGCTGAGGAGGCACGCTTGCGTCATGTCACTGTAGCTATTAAGAAGGGGGAAGTCATGTGACAGAGGGAACTTCTCGATCACCTGGTACACCAAGGAGCAGCCCGGTTATGTTCACTGGAGTGTTTCAAGCGGGGGGGCTGCCAGTCCCCATCTATCAACACCGTCCTGGCTGACAGCACGAGGCACAACAAAGTTAACCGTGGTGAGCACGTAGGCGTCCTTGCCCTCATCTAGCAGGCACGTCGCGTCCGATCACCTTACTCCGCGGTTCAGTTACGAGCACATATTCCCCCACAGGACAGAGCCCGTCCCGGCACACCTCAGCCAGACACTGAAAACTAACATCAGCGTGTTAAAGCCAACACAGACGTGTTAAATCTGTCTGTGAGCCAGTGAGAGCCTTCATCAGTGGACAGTAATGCAGAATGCTCAACCTCTTCAGAATATATGAACGTTTAGCCACCTCGTTGACGTTTCGCCCATTCTTTATCCAAAAGGCTGCATCCGGCGATGGCAACACTGTGTGTTTCAGGTAGGGGGTGGATGCTTGCCAGCACTGGGTGGGGGGAGTTTTTTTCAGTGCGAGCGAACACACAGTCGCCAGATCCAAAACGACTGTATGATTAATAACGTTGTCGCTTCACCTGTTCTGCACGGCTGCTTGCCACAGTCGCTTTAAGAGCTGAAACAGAGGTGTGGAAGCAGCTGGCTGCACCTGGGCTCCCGCCGCTGACCACCCCCACCAGCCACTCTGCTGCTCGTTAGCTCCGTGTTTCCTTAAAGCTACAGCGACTTGCACGCTGCAGCCCACAATTATGAGGCTGAAATTGTTTGGGCCAGGTTCCCTGCCCAAGGGTTAATCACTGTCCCCCCCCAGCTACCTGGGATTTAAGCAACCCAGCCCCTGAGATCCCTAACTGTCAATAAGTCCAAGCCCTGAAATCCCTCGAGGAGGGCAGGGTAGATCGTGATAGAGGGGATCGATTCACACCTGGCAGACGTTAATAAGCCACCACCGCTGTTTGGACATGCAATTCTCCCAATTTAGACATTCAATTAATGGAAATAAATTGGAGGGCAGCAGAATCAGTCTGTAGGCTGGAGCTGATCAAGCTAAACCTGAGAGACCTTCCCCTCACTTCCGGGGGCTTCAGGTTGCAGGATACCTTTCCCAAAATGACTGTACCTTTCCTGGAGAGGAGATCATACTGTATGCTGGCTATGATCCAACAGAATGTAAATCCATCAGCAGTCTAAATTCCTAATATTCCCATTCTGTCCACCCATAAGTGATAATCAAAGTGTGTCTCCACACGCAGCACAGACACACAGCAAGGCCATTCTCTTTTCTGCTCTTCTGGAGGCCCCCTTTCAGGCTCCAGAGAAGCCAAGACTGGACGTGAGAGCAGAACCTGGCCGTTCCTCACGGTGGTGTTGCTAAGCTGGGCTTTTCAGCGGAGTCGAACAGAGGCTTTACAGGGCACTGGGGTGTGAGGGAGACGCATCTTTACTGGAAAGCCCAGGAAAAAAAAAAAACACTGTTCCTGAAAGCCGTGAGCAGTGAACCCCGAGTCGGATGCAGATCAGTGAGCGTGAACACTCTCCGCTGTCACGGCGGACTTCTCCGGTCCTGCTTCGTGGGCCGTGTGATGGCTTCATGGTCCATCTAAAGCCGGCCGCAGCACTATAAGTGCATTTTCAACGTGTTAGTCAATGCCAGGTCTACCTTTTAGACGCTTCTAGGCACCATGTCACTGCTGGTCCATTAAGGACCTTATCCGTTACGCAAGCCTCCACTCTTTGTTTATTTTGCATTAATACATCCATCTGTCAGAGCAGGTACAAGATGGAGAGAGTGGTCATGGGTTTTATCGAGGTAGCTGCCCTGGATGAACATGAAACGGAGAGTGCCATGGGCAGCCGTGTTGGGAAGGCGCTATATATAGACAAGACTAAAAGAATTAAGCATTACGTTTAGGGAGAGAAAAGTGATGCCTAAGGGAAAAAAAACGTGACTTACGTCATAATCACAAGAGCTTCGAAGTGATAAAGACCGGAATAAAGGCGCCACAACACCGGAGATACGAGCTGTGAGATTGGTGAGAGATCGACATGTGTGCACACCTTTAAGGGGAGAGAGACAGCAGGAACTCAAAGTGGCTGTTTAAAGGTCCAAATGAAATGTGTGATGTCTGAAATGCCCTCCCGCCCTTTTCCCATTTCCACAGATGCTTTTTCTGGGGAAAGGTTACCCAGCTTGTCTGAGAGTGTCTTCATGGGGATCAGCCTGGTTTCCCCTGAGGAGTAAAACAGGTTTCTGATGAAACCTTCACCTCCAGAAGTGTCAGGTGCTGATTAATGGCCCTTCCCCGCAGCGGCTCAGGAAGTTCACGGTGCAAGAGCGACGGGAGTTATCAGGCGCCGAACGCACGCTAACCCAAACAGTTGTCGACCTCGCGGTTTCGCCGCGGCCCACGTTGGCGGCGTATCTCGGCAGCGGCTGGATACGTGCCGTTCCGAGCGCAGCTGAGTCCAGTCATTGATAATACCCCGACCCATCAAGGGCAGAGCTCCGTGGAAACTGGGCAGTCGCCCTGGAAACATCTGCGTAGAAACAACGGGGTAAGGTGACTCAGCCACAGCAAAAGCCTTGTGACTTAATGGAAGCCTCCTCACACCCGGGAACGTAATCGTATCCCCCCTGAAGGGCGAATCTGCATTTCCGTACAGCCACAGTCCGAAAAGCTGCAGCGTGTGTAGGACCTATGGGAGTGCAGGAGGTACTTTTGAATGTGTCGGCAGAAACACTGTAGGACTTAAATGTTTCATTTATCAGACGTGTACACTCTTATACAGTTTTAATGAACGCCGGCGTGAAGTTTGTAAGTCAAGCTCGCTGCGCACGGCAATATTTATCATCGTTTATGAGATGGGGAAGCTCATCTCACATCCCATCCATCTGGCACGCGGGGTCGCACTGAAAGCGCAGTTGGATTCAACGTTAACGAGGGGCGTTAGCCGAGTACACAGGGCCACATAACGAGGACTGTTCTCTGTCCTCCTGGGCTCCTGCAGTCCCCTTCTGCGGAGGGTCAATTAAGCTGCTTCAATGGGAAGAGCTGTCACATTCCATACAGGAGAATACAATGAATGACCACTTTCATTAAAACAACTCAGTTTGAAAAACAAGTTCTGAGGCGATTACCATATGAAAACTACAGAATAATTTATAACCCTGACAGGCCTTCTCTGTAGTCCTCACTGTCTGGGCTCGAGGCGGGTCGGATCGGGAGGGTATAATAGGGGTTTGTGTGGATAACTCTCAGGGCAGGGGGCTCCGTCGGTACCGTCGGGCCTCTCTCCCGGCCTGAGGACACAGCGCTGAGTGTTTGCCGTTTGGGTGGGGGGGCGAGGGGCTCCGTGCCGCGTTCCCTCAAGACGAAACTCGACACGGGAAGCGGGTCTTAGTAGGGTCTATAACACGGGCCTGTCAGAAACACCGACCATAGCTATGGACTCTGCGTGTGCTTCGCTCACTCTCAAGCACACCGCAAACGCGGTTTCGTTCACTCAGGCGTGTGTGCGCACACGCACACGCCCGCACACGCACATGTTTGTACTGCTAACCGTGTAGGGACCTTCCATTTATTTCTAGGGGTGTAATCCTAATCCTAACTATGACATGACAGATGTCCCCCGCAAGGTAAAAATGTCAGCTTTTTATTACCTCTGGGGGATTTTTTGTCCCCACAATGTAATAACATGGTACACACACACCACTGAATAATACACCCAATCTGTATCGGAAATCACTGGACACATTGTTTGCTGTAACTTGTTTTGTTGGGACTAACAAACTAGATTTCTTAAGCAAGACTCCTTAAATAGCATCTAAATCTGAGATTACACTCTGGGACACGTCACTCGTCAGAGAAAAGAGTGAAGAGTAGCTGTTATTCGTACCAGCGCCTGAAGAACCCATACAGCATGTAGCTATCAAGCACATAAGCCGAATGGGCAGATTTATTCACCTCCTGCCAATCAAACTCATCTAACACACGCTGACGGCATCAGAGCGGCTCCCAGCTCGATCGGACATCTGACTCCCACAAGTCAGACCATCTGGCACACAATCGGTCACTTAATTGATAGGAAACGCAACCCAAAGCTCACGGCGTTCAGATATTCGATCCAGCTGATATCCAAGCCTTCGGAGAATGATCCCATCGAACATCTGACATCATCACCATGGTCCGGCGGGGCCCTCAAACGCCACGCTCAGGTTCAGCGCGATAATGAGCCAGACCGACTCGCTACGTCGTCCGGATTAAGAGTGACACTTGTGTCTGACAGCATGCCATGAAAAGAATCGTTGGCCAACACTCCGAATAATTGGGGTGTGAGTCCTTCTCTGAGCTAAATGTTTTTGATTTGGACATAGAGCATATCAAAGGCTATAAGAACTGTACCAGATGAGCGTGGCTACACAAACTCTGTAATGATTCTGACCAGCCTGTCTCTGTCCTTGGTGAGTGTCAAACTCACCTGGAAAGGAAGAGAGAAGGATGAGAGTGGGTTTCCAACACAAGCCAGAGGAAATATATCGGTGGGCATTACGCCGGTGTCGGCTCACTGTTCCACCGCGGTGAAACACGATGCCATTGCTGTAAGGCAATAAATAGCCGAAACCACAGCCTATCAACAGCCCGGAAACTGTGCGCACGCTATCATCCCCAATCGATAGTTTCTTAACCGCTGGCTTCCACCCATCCATACGCAGCCACCCGAGGACTTCCTGTCCTTTTCCTGGCTACACCACACCACGGGTGTTGCCAAACAGCAGCTACGGGAGCAGAGAGAGGCAGGAGGAGGTTTCCATGATATCAGCGTGCCGTGAATCACTCCAAAGTATGGAAAGCTGTAAACAGAGGCGGGACCTCGGCGCAGTGTTGGTAGAACCACAGCGCTGATCAGAGACACCGTCATTACTGCCTCTGGGGCAACACAGGAAACAGCAGTGAGCAGCTCTGCTATGAATGGGAGGTCAACGACAAAAACCAGGGGGGCCCAGGAATTGACCTTCTCTCAGTTAATCGCTGGAACCTCCACAGCGTGAGATTCCAGGGATGTAACAGCAGCGTGTGCAGCAAATTCGATCACATCTAATGTTTCAGCACAATCACAGTCTTCTAAGTCTTCTAATCGCGGTGTTTCTAGCCAAGGAGTTCTACACCACTGCCACTTTTGGTTCAAGGGCTCCCTTTCATGTGACAAAGTCTCCTAACATCTCTTGAGATCACAGCTTAGGGCCAACGGTCGGAGAAGATCGGCGTACTCATCTTGGAGTTGTCACAACTGGCCTTGGGCCACTACAAATGTGGCATGCTTTGAAAGGCCGGAGAACTTAATCTCCCTCACACGGTGCAGAGTAACTAAGAGTCACTGCAAGTGAGAGCCTAATCTTTCACTTGGCATTCATCAGTGTCTCCACGTCGTCTTTAATTAGGAGGACTCATTAACGGGGCCGACTGTAGAGAACATCAGTCACACTCTGGCGCCACCAAAACCTGGGAACCGCCGCTTTATCGGATTGTACCAAATGGGTTCTTGTTTATTTAAGATAATAAGGTCTGAGGGAACTGGGCAGGTCCTGGAGTCGAGCGGGACATCAAGGCCAGGTACTCAGACGCTCTGCCATCCTATGTAGGGCAGATACTGAGCGCTAACAGCGAGCGTGGGTGCTGTTTCGCCTTACCGCTATCTGGTTACCCACCACAAGCTCTCCAAACTAACCAGATCCCAAGCTGGCAGCAGAGTGGTAACTTAAGATGGCTGACTCATCCAGCGCTGACAGACGGTTTCCCTAACCAGATGAACGCTCCAGCGGATGTCATAGGGGAAACCGCAAGTTTGGTTCCTCGGAATCACTAAGCAGGAGATGGAGACGTCACGGCTTTAGAGAGAACACAAGTACAAAAAAACACATTTTGTCAGAGCATGACTTATGGGCATTAACTTTATTTTGTGCATCGTAAATTAAATTCTGCATATAACACAATAAAATAGATCATAGAAGGAATATTAAATAGGAGTAAGCTAAACTTCAGCCTGCAATAGATTAATCACAGGAAAATGCATGGTGGCTCTATTTTAATCTGATAATTCAAGATCATTTTTCATGAATCACATGCACAGAAGTCTAAACTAAACTCTATGGAAAATCTATGGTGTGTGTCTGGGAACCTACAGGGTTAAAGGGGCCTCTGTGCTGGGTGGTCTTTTATCAAACCCAGGACTGTGCCGAAAGGACAGAGTCACCCGAGGACAGGCCTCATTACAAGACTAATTGTTTGTCTTAATTACAAGCCGGCACACAAAAAAAAGTGTTGCAGAGAAGCATTCATACGTCACTTGCTTTCGGAACGCGTCAGCCCACGAAATCCACAAACAGCTCTGTGGAAATTCATACCACCTCCAGATGTAATGGGTCCTGGACCCAATTTCCCGTTTGGCTTCCTGAGCAGTTCAGTGCAAACGTAAACACGTGGGTCACTGGCTGAAACCGGCTGCCGTTCGGAGAAGCAGAGGACTCCTCGACACGGATGTAATGGGACGGACTAGGGAGACAACGATCAGTCAACAGTCCAGGATTCCTAGAGGAGATCACTAAGCCAGGGTCTAAAGTCGTCGTCGGCGTGACGGGAAATGATGGGCACCATTGCAGAACGTGTCTGTTAAGCAGACCCAGATTCCCCAAAGCAGCGATCCAACTTGGTTTATAAGCTCTCTTTGTTCCGCTGACCCAGAGAGAGACATGACGGACAATGTCTGTTTGTTTAAGACACAGGTAGACCCCCACCCATCCCTGGCAATATCCTGTATCAGTAGAGAGTTGTGCTCCCCCACCTCACCCCTCCCCAGCTCGATTCTAAGTGGATGGCGTCTTTGAGAACACTGGGGGCCTTGTGGTCGGTTCAACATGCAATGCCACATGGCTGCAATTTGGCTCATTATCTGTACAATAAACGTAAACCAAGTGGCACCATTATGGCCTCCTTTACTGAGGATATCTGAAGGGGGGTTCAAATCCCTCCAGATGTGGTGTTTTTAAAAGAGCCTCGATTGTGACCCAGTAACTGCTGCGGTGTGAACGCCGAGAGCTGCACCGTTATTAATCCCAAAACGGTAACAGATGAAGATTTTTTCCATCAACTTGGTTTTCTATGTCAGGATAGCGTGTTTCTCGGCATCTGAAATGTTGGAAACGTGGCAATGAGCATAAGATTGTCTGTCCATAACGGCAACACCACCGGCCCAGAGCCAACCCGCCTACAAGAAGGGCTTGAAATCAAACACCTTGGAGATTGACATTCCCCTCCCCCACCCTACCGTGATAGGCTAGGCCTCTCTCTGGCCCCGCCCCCACAAATCACTTTCACAATGTATCTGGCTGGAAGAATAGAAAGTGGACAATAGTGGCGAGATCATGCGTCTGACCCTGTTTCCCTCTGCACCTGGGAGGGGCGGAAACATGATGTCACTGGGGCTCAGATGGTACTGTCTTCCGAGAAGCAAAAACCCGGCCAGACTGGTCCATCCTAGGGACCCTGTTGGCTCTGTAAGCCGTACTAAGACTATCTGAAGGGATTAGGTCGCCAAGTTTGGTGGGGGTTTTGTCAGGGCCTGGATTGCGGCCCAGAGGCCCTCACAATAGCGGGCTTTTTTATTTTCCACGCAGCAAGATGGAAGAACAGGCTGTGATCAGGGAGATGTCCACCGGACTGCAGCCACCCCCCCAGGAAACAACGAGGCCAAACAGCAACGCCGGCCGTTTGCAAGACCTGCGCACTGGAGGAAATGGCTGCAACCTGCAGGCTGTCACCCTGACCAGATATCTTACCGTAAATTACAAGGAGATAAATCACGGTGAAAACCCGCAGCTTTTCCTGCGATTCTCATCAAAGACGCGGAGGCGGCTCTCCTGGGAATGAAGGGCACGTGCTTTTCCCAAGCCGTGCATGTACCCAATCCTGGATGGCACTCTGCCCGGGACACCGATCAGGGGTTGATGGAGGGTGGGGTTTAGGTGAAGCAACATTTCCCAGACCTATTAATTAATAAGCTGATTTGTTAATGATCTGCACTTGTGACTTCATGCATCAGTTGCACGCACCAATGGAACAGCTGCCTTACACAATTAAATCTGTACACTTCCTACTGTTCTTCATACACAAGCTGATATTCTGAATTTGCAGTTAAACCCAATGTACTGTTCTGCTCAATTTGCCGTATGTCGCGCTGTTTACCTTGTCAGCAGCGCTACGTACAGCACATTTATTTACTATCGTCTTGTGTGTTTACTGTTGCTGTGTTCATTTCATTGTATGCCTGCCAATGACCATAACGTTTGACTTGACTGGACTTGGCCGAGTTTCCGGGAGGAACGGATTCGATCCCCATGCCGAACTGGCCGACGGTGGCTTTGTGAGTTTCCGTTCATTCCTTGGGCATGAGTGCAACTCCTTAACGCTTCATGTGGCCCAGGACCGCATGACGATTCCCCCCAAAAACTCCCCTGTGAGTGGCAGGCTGATCCTCATTTTCCACCTCCTCCCCCCATACCATTTTCCCCACAAATGCACCGCTGAACGCCCTGCCAGGTTGGAGAGGGGCCCCTCCCCTAGCCCTTTCCCCAGCCTCCTGGATCACCCTCAGCCCCTGAAACTATGGCAACGGAATATATGATTAATAGATGCAAAAGCAGGGGCGTTGTCCACGGGGCCCAAGGAGGGGGACGGACGCCTAACTCCACATGCTCCAAGCGTGGGATGTGCGGTGCGACCTGCCACCAGTGGGCTCATGAATCTGCAGCCAGGAGGCAAGCTATCCTCCCGCAACCGTTGGTCTGTGGCCCGAATGGGGGGGTGTACAATCGAAACGAAAGGACAAAAATATATTCGTTTGTCAGCTGCAAAAAAGCGTGATGCTGAGTTTGTGTTTTCGCTACCACACCTTCTGGCAGCTAGACGAATTTTTGGAGGGTATAAAAACAACAGTGAGCAGAGGAATGTTGTGGATCCTGAGAATTCAGATCTGCTGGAGTCCTGGCTTCAGATCTGTACCTGTACATTCAGCCATTCACTTCTTCGGCCAACGGCTCTGGTCCTGTGTCTTCCTGACCCCAAGTCATCAAGCCCTACATTTTCCCAGCCCTCTGTTTTTCTGGTCCTGTCTTCCCAGCCTTTTGTTCTCAACCTTGCATCTTCCCAGCCCTCCATCTTCCAGCTCTGCATCTTCTCAGCCTTCCATCTTTCTGGCCTTCCATCTTCCAGTTCTGCATCTTCCCAGCCCTCCATCTTCCAGCTCTGCATCTTCTCAGCCTTCCATCTTTCTGGCCTTCCATCTTCCAGCTCTGCACCTTCCTAGCCTTCCATCTTCCAGCTCTGCATCTTCTCAACCTTGCATCTTCCCAGCCTTCCGTCTTCCATCTCTGCATCTCCCTGGCCTTCCGTCTTCCATCTCTGCATCTCCCTGGCCTTCCATCTTCCAGCTCTGCATCTTCTCAGCCTTCCATCTTTCTGGCCTTCCATCTTCCAGCTCTGCACCTTCCTAGCCTTCCATCTTCCAGCTCTGCATCTTCTCAACCTTGCATCTTCCCAGCCTTCCGTCTTCCATCTCTGCATCTCCCTGGCCTTCCGTCTTCCATCTCTGCATCTCCCTGGCCTTCCATCTTCCAGCTCTGCACCTTCCTAGCCTTCCATCTTCCATCTCTGCATCTTCCTGTCCCACATCGTTTTACAGGCCTGGGTGCCCAGTATTCATTGTTACTGAAGTAACGTCTTTGTAATTCTTCCACCCCATGAAACTGTACGGCAGCCAGATCACCCGCTCAGCACCCTGAGCAGGAAGACAGGCGCACAGGGATGGGATTTCATCCGCATCTCAGAGGGGGCCCTTTTATGACTTTATTCTCCGTCAAGTCAATGCCTGCCTAATTAATGCTTTACACTAAACATTATCTCAGCAAATCGCTTCATGCTGTCACACCAGGCCAACTGTATATAAATGTAATGCTCAAAATTATGACTTTATCCCCATTATTTTTTCACTCACAAGAAAAGAAGTAGGAAAAAAAATAACAGACTCACATCTCAGCAGCTCAGTCAGGCTAATTCATCAAAACTTAATTTAGACATGGATGTAATTTTAACCACCATTATCTCCTGTGGCTTTGCATACCACTCAACTTCCCATGTTGTTTTCACCCCGTGGAGCTCGTTGTCACAGGAAAGGCTGTAATTATACCATGATTTACTTTACAGGTGTCACACCATGGCTCTACCCCGTTTGGCTCTGTCAACATCTCCCAGAAAAGGTGAAACTGGGGACCCCGAATAAATAGACTGATACCCCACATCTGGATTTCGGGGAGGTGAACCACTTAGAACCTGTGATTTTCCAATACACAGTGAGGAGACTAAGTACACATTCCAGAAGCCTGACTTTGATGACTGCTGCCCGCACGTCACACTTCGGGGGAAATGCAAAGAGTTCGCACCATGGACAAGACGCCACTTCTCCAAGTGCCATTTCATTGATCTGTGTCTTTGTGTACTGCCGACATGGCCCCATCCAGGGGACCACTTGTTCAGCTGGATATTTACTTAAGCGGGTCAGGTTAAGCCCCTCTCCGCAGTTCCGGAACCGCACTCCGGTTTCCCATCCTGAGGCATCCGCCCTCCTGCTGTTGCTGACGAACGCTTCCCTCAGGTGTCCGCTCTACACATTGTGAGCCGCTCCACTGATAAAACATCAAGAGCTCTGCTTGTGCACATCACTGATTTGGAAGTACACCGCAGGAGGAAACTGCACGCAGCACCTGTGAAAATAAGCACCTCATATCCACCTGCACGCCAACCCCATGATGCCACGCCCATGAAATCTGGAGCTGCTTAACAGCTGCTAACTCAACACTAATTCAATGGCTACATACTTAACAGCATTAAACTGGGGCAATGATGTACTGTAGCTGAGCTGATCTGCTAAGGACATAGCTTTTTCTAAGAAGTAATCATACAAAACTGACCAAAAGATACATGCAACCCACCCAGAGTTCAGGCCTTTAAGCTAGTGTGATGCACAAATCTCCTGTCAACCCAATCACTCCTGCCATCTCTGGTGACCGCTCATCAGTGTCATTTCAACCAAACACACCCCCGCCTTCTGACCTGGGTGGTATTACTAGAAAGTCTTTTAGCACAGGTGCTAAAGCAGGGGCTCAACTAAAATGACAAGACTGGGGAAGTGAAGGAAGAATACCTCCACTTCAGGAGACATGAAACAAGAGGTTCTATGTTGCAGTTCCAAATTCCCTCACTCTCAAGGGTTCTACAGGCTGCTGATGGGGAACTGTTTCACTGGGATGCCAGTAAGCAACACGTGCAGATAGGCTGTCCAGCGTGTTGGGGTTCCTCAGTGTCGCCACACAAACGTGGAACAGATTCTTCATTGGATCGGCACTCCCCCCACCCCACAGAAAGGGGATCAGATCTATTGGACCTGGCAATCAATGAACCCAGGTCTTTACTGGCTGCTGGGCCATGTGAGTTCAAGTTGCAGTAGCAGATTTCCGTCATGCTGGTCAACGCTGCTTTTAGAAAGCATGGCAGCAAACTCAATAGGAAGACACACATCTTTGAGAGCCACAAATGTAGTGTCTTTGAAGGCCTGTCACCTCCCACCCTGACCCCTGGCCTGCACGACCGTTTAGAATCACTGGAAATAAGGCAATTTGTGTGAAAGCCGGATCATGTGACAGCACGTGCAGCGTGACTGTCCCTGTCGCTGCTCGAGTCACTAAACTTACTGATCACTTGTCTGTACTGACGCTCTTTGATTGCGTCACGCTCCTATTATTGGCACTGACCTGAAAGTGTCTTTGCCAAAAGACATCAGTCTACTTAATACATACAAAACGATATTAAAATCTACACATCAACAGCTAATGAAACCAAACAGCGGCTGGTCATAAGTTATCAGCACACCGAGGAGACACTCCTTTGCACTATGAGCTACACAGCTGTCAGGACATTCCCTCATCACAGGGTGGCCTGGACCATTTACTGCCTGGTCATCTCCTCCAAGCTTTTGTGAATGCAACACTTGGTGTATAATATTTACTTAAATGGCAGTAGAAACAGATTGGACATCTTCCCATCGTCGCAAACAATGAACACTGGTACAGCCACACCGCCGGGCATTCATCACCGTTAACGCCGTTTCCAGTCAATAATCTGCACATTTCAGGTGAAGGAAGCAGCCTGTCAGCACAAACGAGCGAAAGGAAGCCACCTCAGATACTGGCACACATGACATCAGAGGAAAGTCAGTGCTGAATCATGAAGTTAAATATTGAGTTCCACTGTAAGTGGAGTCAACACAACGCTGGTGCCCTCTGAGTGGCATCGGGCATCTCTGAGAGGGTAGGACATGCCCATTTGTAGCAGACTTTGCGATGGACCTGCTGGGGGTGGGGTCAGATCCTGCAAGTCATGAAAACAAAGCCAAGAGAAGAAGGACATGCCGCCATGTTTGCTCCCATCCAGGTAAGGCAGAAGCGGCGAGGTGGGCGGAGCCCTGGCTGAGAGGCCCTCCCAGCTCCGCCTTCCGCCTCATTCCACTCAATGAACATCGGTGCCTTGTGGGAGGGATGGGAATGCCATGTGTGCACCCTTAACTGTTTATTTGGGACAGTAATGCCAAGGCACCCACAGCGGGAAGTATAACACTCTGGCAGGCTGTGAGTGACCAGCACATATATCCTAGCAAGCACTAATGTGAATCACAAACCAGACCGGCTGACTGTTATGTCTTATGATTCTACACAAAGAATTGAAAACTGGTGTTCATTTAACATAAGCAGCTGCATCCTTATATTATAAATATCCATCCAGGGCCGAGTCTAGTTTAATGTAATTTAATTTACTTAGTTTTACCAACCAGATTCCCAAAAAGGTAAACTGCATCATCGCAAAAACATGTGTATTTATCCTAAAATGTATTTGTTGAGTCATTCGGCACTGCTGCTGTCTACTTAAAATCACATCCACACAGATTGCCAAATAACTCTTGATTTGGCATTTTCATCTTTCACTATAAACACCAGCATGCAATTTGGCTTTGAAAGAAAATTGGTTTGTGTAAAATCATGTAACAGTGTGTGTGCGTGCGTATGAGCGCCTGTGTGTGCGTGCGTGCGTGTGGCTGAACAAGACAGAGAGGAAAAGTGAACTGGAACATCAGCAGTTCTACTGACCAAAACAGCAGCCAGGGGGAACGAGTATACTGCAGCGTATGTAACTAAGACTCTCTGCCCAGTGCTGTATTTATATTTATGAAATAAACCATTGGGGGGGGTGCTATCTCCTTAATGTAAGTAACCGGCCAAACTGTGGCTGTATTCTAGTGATTGAGTGCAGGTTCCCCAGGTAAAGCACTCTGCTTGGTCTGTGTTCTTGGACTGTGATCTCATGTTGCTTGTGATCTGCATGCCCCCAGACATCTATTACTGTTTCCTAATTATCTTTTTGCTTTCCGTCTCAGTGATTCAGGGTATTATCTAGAAAGCAAATGTTAATTTTTTTTTTGTACTTCCAAAATGCAACGTGGTGGCATTTCCTTCCATGCGTGCTCAACAAAGGACCTGAAATTAAGCCACACAATAAAATAGACACACGTGTATCTGTGCAATTAAGATGGCGGGGAGGATTCTAGAATGCAACATTACGACCAGGTCAAGGCATGCTGTCAAATATGAGGCAGAATTCAAGCTCATTTTTGAAATATGAAGGACGTTGTGCTTCATAAATTATGGATTTTAACACAAAGTGTTTCCAGGTATCTTCATAATGAACATCATCTGCCCTCTTGTAAATCATCATCAATCATGGCATTAAACAGAAAGGATTTCCAACAACAGGACAGACTCTGTAATGACTGTTCAGCCAACCATGTGACTGCAGCTGAGCAACCAGCCACCAAAATGAAAATTACAGACCTCAGCTTCAGCCATTGGGGTGACAGCCACACCTCAGCCTCATGTGGCTGGTGATACCACAATGGTCTTCCTTCTACGGTTCAGATCTTCAAGTCTCATCATATACTGCTGCATTTTACCCAGCAGCAGTGTAATATCTCGTCATCATCATGCTGGCTTCACTTTAATATATTTCAAATAAAACCCACCGTATACACATCATTGTATCCTAAGTTGTTACAACACTACGAGCTCCTATTTTCAGTTAAATGCAATTTTACGTTGAATATCTTCGACTTTATGCTATTTCCACGCTATCAATTTTTAAACACGAGAAGGGATTCGTATTCATAATGTAGATTAAATTCCAAATACGAGTTCCTTGTAAGCTACAGAACAACTCTGCCTCGCAATAGAAGCATGGCCACAGGGGCGGATATTTTTAAATATGGACTTCATATTTATACGGTCACATGAGGCGTCTGAAAGTTGCCAGGCCAACAGTCATTAATGACACACCTGTCAACTGTTTATAAACAGAGGACCACCAACAATGGCACGTACAAATCTGACATGCTGCCACCCATGCATTGAGAGCGACAATGATCTGCGCTGGCCATCTCCGGAATAATCACTCGTCACATGGCCAGGGACCCGATGTGTGACAGAGACACAAAGGCAGCTTCATTGTCACTCAAACAGCCAATCGGAGCCGTTTGGTGAGCCGGCCAGTTTGGTTTTTAAGCCTGATCTTTTTAAAGCTGATCTTATCTTAAACAGTCCCTGAAACTAAACCAGGACATAGACATTATACATAAGAGCAGTTTAAGTATTTATTTAAGTTTCATCACCGCTGTGATAAAATATTAAAATTACTGATTAGAACTTCAAAATGTCATTGTCACCCAAATACATCGGCAATTTGTATCGATTTTTAGTGTTTTATATGAATTTAATGCAATTAAGTAGGTCAGGTTTTGAGGCCTGATTGAATTTATGAGGTTTATTTTTTGTAAATCATTGATAATTCGGGCGTACAAATAGAAGATAGATGTCACTGAAATTACGCTGAAAATTCTTAGGTGAATTGAATATGAATATTTCATCTAGTGAAGGAAGAATGATAGACAAAGATGACCAAATAACGACCAATGACCAAATTCCAAATGTTAAAATACAGTTACTGGGTGTCTTGTACCATCCTACAGGTAAAGGTTTCATATTGATTGATAATAATCAAACGCAGTATGTCTAAATGTTAAACACACTCTGGTGATGAGTGTACATCTTAAACGACAAGCCACATATCCTAATTCATACGTGCTTATAGCTCATATCCACTGGAAGTGTCTCAGCTTCGGTGTAGCTGCTAGGTCAGCCCAAGGCGGTGGCAGAGCTGCGGGGTCGTCGGTGGCTCTACCGCAAAATCAACCCATGAAGTCTCATTGTGAGGGAGCTGGGTCCCCCATCTGTGAACCGCCCCCACATTATCAAGAGAACGTGTCCTCAAGGGTCTGGCGGGGTGACCACCCGGCACGACGCCCCTTGGCCCCCCAACCCCCACACCCCTGAGTGAAGACCTCCTGGTAATCTCTAGTTACCGGTGTCTATGTAAGCAAGGAGTACACCTTATGTATTTTGTGTGTGTGTGTGTGATATCTCTGTCCGGAGCTGAACTTACACATGTCCCTGTATTCCATACAATGCAAACACCCGACTTCTTTTTAGTTGCACCGCGCCCTTTGCCTACAGAGGTGAAATTATAAAGTCATCCACACAAATCAAATTACAAAACGTGTCTGACTGTGTAATTGGCCACATATTCATTTTGAGGCCGGTTTTTCAGTTGGAAAGGCGCTCATCTCCAGCACGGACGGATGAATGTGCAGTAATTTAATAAAAGAAAAGAAATGGCACTTCATTCCCTGAAATCATCTGCGAGCGCTTTTTACATTTCAAAGGGCTTTCATTTGCAACATGCCTGGCTGAGTAACAATTTAACAACACGGAATAAATGTCCTAAAAGACGCGCCGTGTTACTGTGCTAAACTACTGGTCCAAGTGTCCTTCTGTGGTGAACTTAACACACGGCAAGTACAGAAACTCCCGAGAAAACGACACAGCACATTAATTACGGGGTTAATCTAAAGAGCCAGTACACAGCCCCCGATTTAACTCAAACGCAGTGTGTCCGGACCTTCCGAGACCACCGAGAGAGGAGCATTCGGGGGTCTCCCATGCTGTCTGAGGGGGGCTTTGCAGGCGTGACAATGTGGTCCCCCTCCACCCCGACCCCAGATAAGACCTGCCCCGGTAAGAGCAGCCCGCAGCCCCGGGGCTCCTCCGGCAAAACTCGCCTACCGACGCTCGGGCGAAGACGACATCATGATCCGTTTTAAAAAGCGATTCGGGAAAGACTGCAGCTCAGGTTCGGGTCGCCCCTTGTGTTCCCCATCCGAGGGGGCATCTGGCCGCCTTTTAACTGCCTCTCAAGCGTAATTTATGCAGGTTAAGAGCTCAATGGAAATGTGATTTAAAGAACGTAAAATCGCTCGTAAAACCATCAAGCGCAGGGGCCAAACGTGAAGTATATATAAAAAAAACCCCCATGCATTATAAAACACTACCATCTCCACACGATCACACCTCAATTCCGAAAATAAACATTGCATGTGATGTTATTTTTAAATGTATTATTTCGCCTATCGCTTGGCTGTGGGTAAAGTTTGAAGGGCGCTCTCACGCCGAAGTTCCTCGTTAACGCCGCACTTGTTACCCGCGGCTTCATTAATTGTGAACCCGCATCGCCGTTGAACAAAGAGTCTGAGGGAGGCATGCAAGAAAGTTCTGAAGAGCAGAAAATGCAGAAATACTCTACCTTCGGCTCACCAACGGTCAGCGGTGCGAGGGAGCCAGCTGCCGCATGTCCTGGTTATAATAAGAATTATTATTATTATAATAATCCATTAAAGCGTCTGTCTTACAGCGGCTCGGTATTTCAGTGTATCGGGCAGAGGTACTTTAATAAAGCGATGAAAAGAAATAATCGTGTGTTTTTTTTTTTGTTGTTGTTGTTTTAATATTCGTGCACACTTTGTTCTTCGGATGAGAAAATCCACTGGAAATCCAGACACCGTCGCTTCAATCCTGCAGATAAAAATAATAATATTAAAAAAAAATTAAAAAAAAAAAACTAACGGAACGGATGGGGATTGGAAGCGCTAAGCGAGCAGCGTCCCGGAGCTCTCGCAGAACCCGAGCAGAGCTCGCCCACAAAAGCTGCTAGTCATCCTATGTGGAGGTGAAGCCTCCTCCGGAGAGCCGCTGCGAGCGCAGCTGTCACTCGCTACACGGGGAGGAGCCTGAGCCGCAGAGCGGAGCGCCATGGCGCCCGTGGCCGCGTCTTTTGTTCCACGGCTGCTTGTGGGACGGAGCACGAAAACGTGTGGCTGTCGGAGTGGCAAGCGGGGGGGGAACGTTCTCGGAACGTTCTCGTTACGTTCTCAACGCCCTCCCCCGTTTGCTGGTTAATGCCCTGCCCGAACCTGAACCTGAACCTTACAGAACCACCGACAACCTGTCTGTGGTACCGCAGCAAGGTGCCACGCCGCTTAAAACGGAGCCGAGTCGATTCACACCTTCACCAGGGCACATCCTATACTACGGTGGTCCCGTTCACACTGATTCCCCTCAAAGTTGATCAACCCAGTTTAATTAATCTCACTTATGCCGCCGTCGAGCCGTACATTTATTATTAGTTGCATGAGAACTGCGAGGCTAGAGGCTAGAGGCAGTATTAGAGACCTCTTCTGGAGGTAATGGTGAGTTGAGTGGTGTCATAACAAACCTTCACACCTGACTTAATTTTTATGATTGTCAGATAAAGCTGCCCGCACTGCTGGTTTCGCAGACCCCTGCAATTTTTATTTTTTATTTTTTATTTTTTCTGCCGTATCTGAATATATTCCCTCATTTCCAAAGGTTTATTACTGCAATTTAATTCCTTCATTTAGTCGGCTCTTTCCCCCGTTAGGCGTCGCCAAACCCAATTTACAATGACAAGTGGTCTTGGGGAAAATCGGGACGGCTGTCTGTAAATTTGGCTAATCGAATTTATTTACCAGCCTCAATTTACGATAATCCAGCCCGATCTGTTTACGTTATGTCTGCGTCGTTATGACTTCCCATCTACTGGCGTGGGCCATATGAAACCGATCGAAAAGGTTCATACTACTTTAACATGAAAACTCACTGGGGACTTCAACAGAGATTCTGCAAATATAGTAAATCAAATTATATATAGCTTGAAAAACAGCCCAAAGCTGTTTATCCAGAATTTTTTATAATCAGAGCCCACCCAGATGCATGTATCTGGATCGATCATGCTGCATGCTATAAAGTTATGTTGTAGAAGAAGCAGTCATGGTTTATTTCACACTTCCCCGGCATCATTAAAGCTTCCCATATTGTAGAATATAAAGCTTATGCGCATGGCATGACTGGAAGGGCTGGAAACATAGAACTGACCCATGTCATGCGGCAATCTCAGCCTGGAAGTGGGATATAAACAAACAGCATTAGGACAGAGCATGCATGGGCGAATGTCTGATACTGAAGTCAAAGGTCAGCTCAGCATGGTACCACAGAAGTCGCTGCCATGAGGGAAAAAGGGATGCTTCTAGAAAAATAACTGTCAGTCTGGCTTAATAATGTCAAGAGGCTGAAATAGCACCTGACACCTTGAACAGAAATGAAAAAATGAGGCTTTTATATCATTTCAAATGGCAGTGTCTTTATTTGCCTGAGTGAGGAGTCAAACAGATTCCTGACAAGTCCCAGTGCTTCCAAATTGGCCACAGTACTTGTGTTTGTTTCAAGAAACACTGCTTTGAATTTATAAATGCAAATTAAACTTACTGTAGTGGACTGTTTTTCGTTCACAAATGGGCTTGAATCTGTTGTAATACATGAGTAATGAGGGTGAATATTACAGGTGCCTGTCTCACAAAGCAGTAGCAGAGCCGTAAGGCCAGTCGCTATACGGCCCACTCTCTCAGACTCTGACTCTGAAAATATGCTACCAGGCCAGGCTAAAGGGAATTCCATGATTTCAGCACCTTCTTCCTCAAAACTTCATTCCAGGAAAAAGTCGGGGCTGTCACAATGAAGAATGTTTTGGAGTAAAAAAACACACCTGCAGAGTTTTAATGTTGTAGCTGATAAATTAGTTCGCCTTAGTGTGTACGTGCACGTTTGACAGCGAACGCTGCTTCCAGAGCCTTGCTGTGGTGCAGGTGACCAGCCTGTGGTGGAGAAAGACGATTGTCTACAGCTGACCAAAATTTGACTTTTAGTGGCGTCATGCTGAATGTCCAACGGATAGGGTTATTCTGTTACATTACAGGGTTTAAGGGTTACTTTTGGAATACAATGTCAGAATATCTTTATCATAATATCTTTATTGTCATTGTAACGAGTACAACGAAATTAAGTGCAGTCCCTGTGTCAGAGAGATTTATACAGAGATTTATATGTGCATTTTTCTGAGGGAAACTACAATGTTTGGAGTCACAATTTGATGGCATCACGGTACCGTGGCAGGACTCTGCAGGGTTCAACAAAGATTTGACAAGAAGCACAAGCCTCCAAGCTGGTTTTTCACTCCTGTGTAAAAACCTTATCTAACTCTGGAGTCTGGAGTGAGCTACTGCTGTTATTCACGAGGTTCCCAATCAGCTTCCTGGTTCTGTCTCTTCATCTCCGATCTTCTGCAAGGCTTCTTAATGTTTTGAGGCTTCTTTGTGTTCACAGCAGTGCCCTGATTCCTCTCAATGAGAAAGGGAATGACAAGTCGTTCTGTTTCTGCAATGTCCAAGGCCAATCCTTGGCATTTTGTGTTTGAATTCAGGGTCTGTCTGCATTGCTCCTTCTGGCTCCTGCAGAGGAAACACATAAATAGTTAAGACTGTGACGAGGACAGTTATCAGGAATGGCATCCCGCTCCTCACCCACTGTAGCATGCGGATGTTAACTGCGTGAAGTAATTAGCCCCGAGCAAGTGACAGGGCACTTTCCATTTGGCGAGCGTCTTGTTAATTTACGTTCTTTCAGTTTAATTACAAAAAGGCGGCTGCACCAAGCTCACAAATTCCCGGAAAAACGCAGAGCCTGAGTGACTCTGCCATGCTGTCAGCGATACTGTGTAAACCTATTACACCGTTAATATGTCGTCTGGGGGAAAACAAACTATGTCAGTGAAGAGACCCGTCCAGCTGCAGAGGCAGCCCAGCTGTGCCCCTCTCCCACAGTCTGTGGTGTCTTCTGTCTGCCAGAGCGTAAATATAAGGTGATTTTTCTCTTTTTTTTTGCTGAAGAATACCAACAGAAGATGAAAAAGCGTTGATTTTCTATGTTTCGTTAGGTTTGATCTGATTATTAAATGCGAATATTATCTACCATAGCAAACCTGTAAATAGTAAACATTTCTTTTATCTCTCAAAAGAAATGTCACGATACCATTCTGCCTTATGGTACCTTCTAACCACACAGTTAGTGTGTCTTTGCATTTAAGACTCTCGTATTTCTCCATTACATATGGCACCTGTAATTGTACACTGACAGCGAGTTCGAATAAAGCAGAACGTTTAAGGTGAATATGGATAATTTTGTCAACAATCAATGTAACTCACACTTTAATTAGCCTGACAGGCTATTTTAGTGGACATCAGTGATATAAACGTTTGTGCTGGGATGTGGGTTTTTGTTGTGTGTTTGAGCAAAGGTACTTATGCTAAAAGCTCCAGGAGATGTCATACTGTATGAATGGATAAAGTGTATAATTGTATACTCTCTAAAACCCATCTGGAGAAGGCTGTCTACTTATCGAATCAATCACGCAATGAAAATAAAATCAATGACATCCTGTGTATCTTGTATATTTGTTCGCAACAACATGAATCTGTGTTCGATGGCCTAAACCGAGAAGATGAGCTGATTGTCTTTGGGTTGTGTACGTGCGGATGTAAGCCGACTGCCTCCGTGCTGCCTGCAGCTGGGTATTGTGGATGGCGGTCCGCATGCACAGCGCTCTGTCAGCTGTTCGGTCAGTGTTCCTCACCCTGTCATCTGCATATCTACACGCACTGCCTTGGTTTCACCTCAGATACCCAACGTCACGGTACTGCCTTAGGTGGTAGCGTCTGCCAACAGATTAACCACCTGACATGCGTTCTGCAGTTGGGTCCTCTCATTTAGGGCATAGCTGTCAACCACATCGAACGCCTTGAAAACTGATTTTTATTACTGTTTCCTTGAAATGATTTCATGATTGTCCATCCATCTGTCTTCCAACAACTCATCCTGGTCTGGGTTGCAAGGATGCCCTGCATGGAGACTATGCCAAATGCAGCACAGGGCACAGGACTAGAGTTTAAAACAGCATGTTAAAATAAGACCCACATTTTGAAGTGAAACTGAGCAGCAAACTAGAAACTGGAATATATTAAACTTGAAATGGCAGAGACTTTGTTAAAATGTGATGCAGCAATCATTAATGACTCCGCTGGTAAAAAGGACCACAGTTTTAAACATGCTGATTATCTCCCAGCTGTACACATATCAGGTAACACCCTGTGTCGCTCTGTACACAGTGCATCTGTACAGAAAAATGCCGGCACTAACGGAGGAGAAGCAGCGGCGTGAATGTAATCATAATGGCGACGTGTTAAAGGTGGAATTTCTGCTGTTTAACTGTCGGTACAGATGGTACAATAAATAATAAACAAGGTATGTAATAGTAAAAGTCTGCATGTATAAATCTGATTTTACGAAAGATGCAAAAATGCTTCACAGATTTTTACAATTACTTTGACTATTTCTTCGCAGAAAATTTTTGATGAGAAAGTCTCCCGATGCAAGGAACTACAATAGTTAGATGATGACACTGAACTGTGATTTAAGATTAACAGCTGTGAGTCACCTTATAATTTCTCTGGGCGTTTTATACACGAATACACTACATTAAAATGTGCACGAATAGTGGAGTGGTAGTTCGTGATGATGCAGAAAAGGGCCTAGTTATTGATGGGATTATTGTCAAGGTCGTTTTTGCGTACAGGTGTTATTTCACACACGTACACACACGGTAAGCCTTCTTTCAGAGGTCTGCCTACACACGGCTATACTTTGCTTTGGTGGAAATGAATACGTATTTCAAAGCATTAACTGTATTTATAAGAACTCATTTGACAGAGTAGTGCAAAATGGCTGCTTAAATGAACCCAAACCATTTACCATGCCCAAACGTCGTATCAGATTTTCATCCCAGAGCTGCAAGAAGTGTCAATTTTTTTGACTACCTACTGTATGAGGTTTGACCCCAAATCACCAGTCCAGCTCTTTTCTGCACAAAGAAACTGAAATTCCATCTTTCGAGTACTTATCTTAATCAAGGAGACCGAGGGGCCTGGAGCCTATCCCAGGGAGCACAGGGTACAAAGCTGGGATAGACCCTGGAGGAGATGCCAGTCCAACATAGAGCACAAGGCTGGGGTACACCTTGGGTGGGATACTAGTCCATCACTGGGCACATACACAAACACTCACAATCACACTCTACAGGCATTTTAGGGATGCCAATTAGCCTAACTGCAGGTGGAAACCCACACAACACTGGGAGAGCATGTGAAATCCATGCACATAAAGCAAAGATGGGATTTGAACCCCCAAACCGGGAGGTGTGAGGTAAATAGGTTTTCTACTGAGCCACCACACGGCCCAAAATTAAAAGATCTCCAAGGGAAATTATATGAATCATCCAATTTTGCAGTTTTTGGTACAAAATCTTTGAGTCATACACAGTAGTCTTCCTGTGTGTAAAACTTCAATGAACCAAAATATTCCAGCCAGGAGAGAAGGTTCTAACCAGTGCTGAAGTAACATTAGCCAACACTTGGTGGTTGTATTTTTAGTGTGCAGTTTACAAAAATGGAGAAAACGTCTTCATTTCTAAATCATCTTCACATCAGTTTATGTGGTCCTAGGTAATTTTGTATGATCAAGGTAGTTCAGTAATTCCAGAAGGCAATGGCGTTTCCTCCATGTGTGATCTGTTACATACGTGTCATTCCATAGTGTCTTGGTGATACTGTAAGTTTTGTGTCACATGGACAAGCTCATTGCCTGAAATGAGTCATGTCACTTAACAGTCTTCAGTGTTACCAAATGATGTGCATCACAGCCGTTTTAGTTTAAAAGTGTTAATCAGGAGCATGACCTAATGATTAATGGCTTTGCATTTATTGAACTGACTACGACTTTCTGTATAGGACGTTATGTATGATGAGTCTAAATGTTTTTTTTAAATCCACCATCTATTCCGTGCGAGTGGTTTTTGTGAAGCAGGGAGTTACTCCTGTGCTGGGTGGCCAGCTGTCCCAGTTTCTGCAAAGGGTGGCCAGTGGCCCCGAGCATCTTCCAGGACCAGCAGACATATCCTCCACAGGGGAAGGCCAGCATGCTCAAAAAACAGGATGCAACGCACCGCGGCACTGAGTTAAGTGGGACTGCAAAGAGGACCTTTAGTCACTGATTAACGATCAAAGAGGTTCAGTGTTTACAATTTGATGTGTCCCTACTTCCTGTGCGTGTGCGTTTTATGCAGTCTGCCCATGGTGGAGTAAAATCACATGGCTGTGTTGCTCTTTAAATATCTGTACAGCTTCAGGGGGTAGTGCCACCACAGGCCACGCCAAAACGCGCCGCGACCCTGGAAAATTTCCAGATCTGAAGATGCTCATGTTTCACATACACGGTGTGAGTGTGGATCGGTACTCTGCAGAAATTCCGTGAGAAACGTAAACCTCCCAGTCTTATGTTGGTATTCGTCTACAGGATGGACCCAAAGGCATGGGTTAATGTGTCTTCCTCTGACTTGGAGTCTTCAGCAGGCCCAAGCAGAACCTAGCTGGCTGCACTGCTGTTTCTAAATCATAACCCAAACTTCTCCGGGGAATACGGTTCCGTTACCCTAGGATCCCCGCATCTTAGCTTCTTCCGAGGACTTGGAGAGCTGCAGTGAACCACTCAGCTTCCCATCCCCCACTTCAGGCGGCCGTGAAATATTTGCCGTCTTTGCACTGGACGGATCTCGTTTGACATCCATCCCGACTGGAAAGTATAAAATGTGGCTCTCGCTTTGATGTGATTCAAAGGTCTGCATGCAAAATGGTGCCCATCGCCTGCTGGGTACCAACAGCTGTTGGGTTAGTGAGACCTCGGTGTGAACGTGTCCCCAGGGAAACAGAGAAGCTCGACCTCACTCTGGAATCTATTTGTCAGTGCTGTGCTGCTCCACTTTCTCTGGTTTTTTCCACCCTTTGAACCCATGGCGAGCTTTACCTCACCGTATGCTCAGCAATGTCACCCCTGACCCGTTCCCTGGAGCCAGTGGCATATGTGTCCTAAAAACACGCTAATTTCTTCTGCAGTTTGTTCCTTATGGGCACCGTGGAGGAAACTCCAATATGAAGGATGGTCTCTGGATCCCATCACGCCTCTGTCGTCCTGGAGTGAGGCTGGCACGTGCGACCTCACCCAGGAGATGTTGTTGGCCACATCTGAGGTGTGTGGCAGCTTTGAAGAACCCAGGACACATCATGATGTGCACAAACATCAATCGGGAAGAAAGACCACCAGGCCCAACGAGCAGTCCCACAGAATTTTTGGCTGGCTCTGCCTCTGTATGATGATGTGAAGCTTCGGAATAATGTTAGCCTTTTGGCTGACAGACACAGGAGGTCATCATGATAAGCGGGAGGAACCTCAGACAGTACTGTGCTGGAATTCACCGGTGGTCAAGTTGACTCTTGCTACAATGACGATTGAGCCGACTCCTGCTAAAATGGCATTAAGTAGAACACTACAAAGGCCAAACAGTAGTTAATTCAGTGCAACTGGATCCATGCTGCTGTGAGAGCCGTCCATTTTTAAAACTCTGCTCTGTCTTTAGTTCTCAAAAATGTGTTTCCAAAGTGTTTTAATGGCTGTCAGGACAGAGGAAATATCTGCAATGTATCTATGTTGCAGATAGAGAAGTGTCTGACAGCTTACAGGCAAGCCTTAATGAATCCTCCGGCTTCCGCAGACATGTCTGACACTGAGCATAACCTCCCCCGCCTCTCGATCACATAATGCACTATCGCATTACACGGCTGCCCCTCCCTCAGACTCACAGACGAACGTGTCTCTGTGACACCGGGCCCCTGCTCAGCCTCCATTTTTGGTCACAAGTCAGTTCCCTCCTGAGGAGGAGGTGGATGGGCACTTTCTGACAAGCAGACCAAGAGAAAGAGAGAGCGTCCTATCCCTATTTCTCGAATAGCAATAACATCCTCCATGACATGGTCTCGGCACCGAGGTGCTGCGCCACCCATTCCGGCTAATTGGTCTCCGGGAGGATTGTGACACCGACAGCTTCTCTGGTTTGGCGCTCACCTCTCCTTGTTCCCGGAAATCAAAACAATTCTGCGGTCCTTGAAGAATTCTGTGTATATCTGAAACCGATTGAACCTAACAAACTTACCTAGTCTATAAATATCCCTACACAGGCAAAGTAAACTGTTCCCTAACTTGCATGCTTTCTCTGTTTATGTCTAAAGCTGAGCTGACACATAACCTAAAGATATCGGCATGATATTACGCTCATCTTAATGAAGCTCATTGCATTTAATCGGGTGAATTTAATGACACTGTAGTTTATTTTTCAGTTTAAACCAAAGTTCCACTAATGTTATATAATTCATCTAACTGATTTACAATATGTTGTATAATTGTAATTTTGGTGTTGTGTGACACCAGCTTCCTATAATACCATGTATAAAAACTCTGACTGCTGTTATATCACATTAATATTAGTTCACACTTTCTGCAAACACATTCCTACAGCGTTGTTCAAACAGAACCGCCAGGCAGCACGCCTCATAGCCCAGCAAGGAGCTAGCCAACAGGAAACTCACTTTTTCACCTACGTTATTGCGTCTCCCCCTGGCAACAGCCACATGTCGAACCCGAGATGTGAGTAAATGATTCCCACCGGTGCTCATACCGAAGCCCTTCATCTGCATCGGCAGCCAGCGCTTTAAATGTGTGTTTGTGTTACGGTGTCACAATAGGAGAACCTGCTGGGCAAAAGTGGAACAATGCAGAGTGAACGTGGATTTAATTATGAATTCTACACGGCAAAACACTCGTATTTTGGAAAGGAATGTAAATTAGTGAGAAATGTGGCCGTACATAAGAGTTAAATTCCAAGTTTTTTCACAATGCACAGTCAGGACAACTCTGGCAAAATACAAGATCACATATAAAACACACATGATAAAGAATGAGCAATTAAATATGCAGAGGACAAAACCACATTTACAGATAAAATCCATTATAGCTGTCCCTAGAGGCTCAAGGATACCGTGTTCTGGCTGACCGCCGCCCGTGGGCCTGTTTGCCTCTCTCGGGGGTCTGTTAGGTATCTGACCAACCCGGCCTGGCAGTGTGGCGAAGCCAGAGGCCGTGTCATAGCCACTCCACGTGCTCCGCACGCCGACGGCCGGCCGTTGAAATAAACCCAGCCTCTGCTTGGGTGCAGTGTGGAACGGAGGACCTGCCACGCCCCAGAGCATTAATAAGTCAAGGCCGTCCGCTCAGCACCGTAATGGGAAGTGACAGTACGACCACGTTGCTAATGGACCTGGCATCCAACGGCACCCTCTGCTGCAGGCGGCGTTCCGACGACCACTCGGGGCCGGAGCAGCAGGGCCGACCCTAGCCAGGAGGTCCGGGGCCCCAAGGGGATCGGATGCCCGGGGGGGGGTTGGGGGCTATCCGGGCCAGCAGATTGAATCAGAGCAACTCCCGGATTCTGCGGCTAGCGCCCAAGCATGTTGGTGCTTATGAATTTTTCAGCCACAATCCTCCGTGGATCTCTGGGGCGGTTGCCTAAGAGGACTGTTCTCTACCCGGTGCAACCCTCCTTCATTTTTTATGCCCCACATTCCCCTTTGAGGGTCCTGCTGATTCTGAGTGCTACACGGATGACATGTTTTCATTTGGAGACTTTTCCGAGTTTCAGAGCCACACACACGCACTCAAATAATCTGTGCATGATTTTTAATTCATAGTGCACAAGATGTACATGTGACTCAAAAGAACGTAGCACACTTATAAACTTGAGCTCAAGTAACATACGTTTGATCAGAGCGGACACAAACCTTCTTGTATATGACCGTGCACACAATTAAAGGAATGGCTAGAGTGCACGTAATGATGCACGTCATCAGGGGTGGTGAACTGGATCCAAGCACAATGTCTAATGGTTTGGGTTCTGCGTTTCAGTAGTGTGGAACACTTGAAAAAGAGGTGGATTTGTTGAGAGGAGGGAAAAGAACAGGGTCAGACAGGGACTTGTTATGGTTCATGCAACATATGGAATGTGTAAACCTGGAGGATTGGTTTAGTTTATGTTAAGAGTTAGCGTGAATAGCAAAATAGCAGAACTACGATTTTAATTTGCTGATGTGAAATTTCTGCCTGCGAACATTCTACGGTGGAGTATCTGTTTTCCCATTTGGTGATCTGTGCTGGTGGCAACAGGGTGACTGGGTATCTATTTCCTGTGGTGAGAGGGCTGGAGTCGCTGAGGCATTAGGGACTTCAGCCTGGGGTTTTAGTATCTGTCCTTGGGCATAGCCTAATGTTGTGGACCCTCTTGTGTTTTTTTTTCCTAGGTTGACATTTAACATTCTTTAAACTGGGGATTATAAGATGACTGTGAAAATCACATTTGTTTGCAGAGTGATTGCAGCAAATGTCACACCATTGGATGTGTGACATGATATTGTGTGGTCCCATGAAATCTTCTTTGATTTCACCCAGTGAAATAAGGATATGGTTGAATTTTAAACTGTCTAATGGAATTAATGTTTCTGGAGTTGCCTGTATTTGAATTTATGGTTTAAAATTGTGTTTTATGTATCGTTATTAAATTATGCTTTTCTGTTTCTTTGGGGTTTTGTTCCTCTTCAGGAATCAGAACTCTGATGGTTTCTGCTCAATTAGGACCCTGCCTATGATTGGTATTTATTACACACAGAAGTCGATAAAGTCATGAGCATTTTTTCAGTGTTCCTGCCTGTAATGTTGTAGTAACATTGGGAAATAGACCTTATTTGGAGTATCGTGCTTCTCTTGGAAACACAAAAGGTTAACATTGTACATGGTGATGGTACAAACCTGGTAAAAGTTTCAGCAGGTCAACCAAAAAAAATCTTCGAAACCGGCTAACTGACATAAATTAAGGATATTAAAATTGAACATTTCCAGTTATTAGCATGTTTCTCGTCATTATTTGTTCAAAATGATTTCCAAATGGAAATAGATATGAACAGCATGTTCATACATGGAAGTCTGTCCGTCCATCCATCCATCCATCCATCCATCCATCCAGCCATCTTCTAACCGCTTATCCAGGTCACGTTTGCAGGGTATTTGAATGTACAGTTAGTTTAAATGACTGAATGCGATTGCGGTCAAACTGACATAAATGAACCCAGTCATCCTGATCAAGGTGGTCTCTGAATTCAAAAGCTTCTGCTTCTCTTTGATCCGTTACACACATTTGCCTCCCTTGTTCCAGTTTGTCATCTACTGGTCAGACAGCCAACTCCTGCACATCCCAAGGAGAATGGTGGCCTCAAGGTGAAGTGTAACAGATGTGCTTCATAAAAAGCCACACTTCAGAGGCATCCAAGAGGAATGTTCCAACACCAGAGAAACTGGAACAAAGTGAACATAAAATGGTGACTGTATGAACATTACTATTTATTACACCTTAATAAATAGACATATGCCAACAAGAAAATACCCAAGAAGTTATTCATTAAAATGAATTTTTATTAAAGATTGGAGTGATGGCTCTAAATAGGACCAAACAATCCACATAATGCTCATTAAAATTCACCAAATGTTTTCATCCAGTTGTTCATTACAATGATCTCTGTGACAGAACATGATTGGCACTTAGTGAGACTCTTTGAGAGTTGCTTGCGCTCATTAGACTTTGTGAGTCCACCCTTCCACTAGAGGGCAGCACCTCTCTCCCCCAGAAATATGTAGAGGAATGTCCTGGTTTTGATGGGCTTTTGGCCTATTAAAGAAGTCAGGAGGCCTTGTACTGTGTTCAGTCTTGAAGTTGCCCTCATTGTGCATAACTCCATAACTTTCTTTATACAGCATCTTGGTAATGACTGTCCCTGTTTTGGTTTCTGTAGGACTCTGTTGTAACTTGTGCTTGTCCCTCCAGTATCTTTCTTTCCATTTATACAGAACTGCCTCCTCTGCTCTCCCAGCTCTGTCCTCTGCCTGTCTGACCTTGCTACCTGCTTATTCCCACTCTGCTTCAGCATTCTGTCTCCCTTCACTCAAGTTCTGAAGGTACAGGAGAGGTTCGGCTAAGGGCATCTTCTTAATCCTACAGGCAGAACTCTGAGCCCAGTGGACTGATGGACTGGCCCTTGGAGAAGTCACTATTTATCATTTGGTACACTCATTACATATGTCCCCCATTAAGACAAAGTCAACAGTTGATGGCCCTAATCCATTGAGAAAGCAAATGTAGCCACTAATAAGCTTACACCGCCACGCAAACGTAAAGAAACGAGAAAGGGTGTCGTACTAAAAACAATAGAATCGTGACACAGTGTTAGTGATAGATTGCAACTTTGCCTTTTTTATTCCAGGAACACAGGACCAATTAGCTTGTCTTTATCTCTTTTGACTTTAACAAATGGAAAATAGTCAGAGCACACAGACCACCAAGAAGGGGAACCGTTATATACCATAACAATGCTGCTTCACGGATAAGAGTTACAATGGTCTGAAATCAAAAAGCAAATGCTCATATTTGACATAGCATACAACAAACATTCGATGGTACTGGTCACATGACTGAGTTGTCCTGAGGCAGGCAGAGGAAATAACAGTAACACGCACCTCATGTGTGAAAGGGTTAAAAATGACTCCATAGCTTTTAGTTGAATTCAGTGAAAACAGAAGAAATTGAAGTTTGAATTTCCTCAGTCCGCTTGTTCGCCTGTTCTGCTCATAGCTCTGATCTGTATCTGATGGACAGATGATCAAAAGAAGGAAGTTGTACACTGAGAATTCTCTCAGACAGGCCTGCCTAAGCGAGCGGGTGTGAATTGGGTGTAAGCAGTTTGAAGGTGAGCAGCCATCAGGGCTTGTTACCATAATAAACAATATTCAAATAAAGGAGAGCCGGAACTCATGATTTACGCCGGCCTTGAGACTGGCAGTTTTCGGCGTAAGTAACGGCGGTCGAAGCTACGTGCAGCTCAGGCGTGGTGGACCATGCAGGCTAGCTGCCAGAGGCGTTGTTGTTTTGAGTGCTACGCGGTGTTATCATCTGATGGGGCGACTGTTAATTCAGTCATTGTTTTTTATATCTATTTTTACTTATTTACAATTGCTCGTTCACTTAGGTTGACATTGACCCATATCCTATTGCAGGGTCCACCCTGAGGAGAACGCCAAGATGCACGCGTGCACACGCACACACACACACACACACACACACACACACACACACACAAACAGACACCCAGCGCTGGATTCCATCCCACAAACCTGGGGGTGTGAGGTGATTACGCTATTCATGGAACGGGGGTGTAGAAGCTCGGTGAGTGTTAAAAAATAAAACTTCTTTCACCAGAAAAAGGAACGGAGATAGCAAAAAGCCTTTATAAAAAGATACATCCACCATGCACGCATAAGATTAATTGCAACAAATATGATGAAGCTTTAATAACTGGCAATTTTTGGATTCCAACCTTGGAAAATGTGAAATCTGTACCCACACATAGCACACCTTCATTCAGCCAGTACATGATCCACATATACATACAAAAATGAATACAACAAATAGTTGTTAGTTAGATAAAGAAAGGTCAGAATGAATTCCACTAACAAACAGGCTAATTAATGGCCCTCCAGCAGGTGTTATGGTGTTATATTAATATCATCATTGTATATGTTCTCATTCATTGCTCAGCTTACTGATTATGCACATCTAGGGATGCTTGAAAATGATGCTTTGTGAACCTTACAGGAGCTGCTCATTATTTTTATATATTACTGAAAAGTAACCTTTCCCAGATAACGGACATGTGAAAGAGAACAAGCATTTTCATTGCATATTCAACAAAACTGACTTACTAAACAATAACTTTAATATACTTCTTAGTAAAACTACGTATCCCCATTGAATGAATGACTTGTGGCACCTCGTTTCTCTGTGATGACTCGATGTCTCATTGCCACTGATGAGTCCCTGACATCTCCTTTGTGAGATTCTCTCCCACTCTTACAGCTCCTCCATTTCAGATCGACGGCTGTCTGGCATGAAGAAGCATCTTGATTGGATGTAGGTCAGCACTTTGAATCACCCAATCCGAAATGGAAAGTTGTTTTCTCCTCGACCGTTTGCTGTAGCTGTTCTTAAATGCCACAGATTGTTGTCTCATTGAAATACCTGATTTTAGCTGGCTTAGCACTCAGATAGGCTGAGTTCTGCTTAGGAATTCTCTGAAATTTCACAGAATTCCTGATTCCAGATGAATATCCAGATGTGGAGGAAGGAAAACAAGGCCAGATAATTGCTCTCTCTCTCTCGACTACGCTGAACCATAGGACTAAAGGTTGACAGTGTCAGGAAGGAGTGGGTTTTCACCAAGACCTAGTTCTTGACTGTGATGAAAACAGTCAGTTTTGAACTGATCAGCTCAGAGAGAAGACTCAGTCTTGCCCGGGTGGTCTCCATCAGATGAGCCGCATGTTTCTGTTTAAACAGCAGGGGGCTCTTCCTGGCTACCCACTCATAAACTGAATGAATACTCGTGAGTGTCCCTATTGTAGATGGACGCAGAATGACATCCGTTTCAGCTTGGGAGACTTGTGGATTTCTACATGTTATGCTTGGGTTGTATTTTTACTTGATTTATTGCATATTTATCATCGTATGGCTCTCGGTGACGCTGAAGGACATGGACCCTGATTTGTATTACTGTGGACTGATGGAGCTCATGTCATATTAATCGGAGTTTATAACCTTCCCCACACTGGTCTACTGTAGAGGTCCCCTGAGGTCTCCTTAGACCTATGCTTCACCTGTATGAGTAACACCAAACTCCCTAAATATTTACTTGGATGGTCCTACATATCAAAGTGATTCAACAATTGCAACAGGATGCTCACATTTTTTTGGACCAACTTTATTTTTTCCTTTATTTTGTTTGTGCTGTTGCAGAAATTTCATTAAAGCCTAATAAATATAGACCCTTTTTTGTTAGGAAAAAAATGGTTCTGACTGAATAAGGATTTTACGGTACAACCTCTAGATTTCTATAATCGCATCATGGTATGCCTCTTGATTTAAATGTGTATAATAAAACTCTGAGATATTATGTGGCTGCTTAAAATCTGCTCAAGCTGAAGGCTGACTGTAGTGCAAATTATTCAGAATAATGATTCCGATTACTCATATGTGTTTGTGTTCTTTGCAATGGATTATGGGAAACCATCTTGCCACCCTCCACTTGATACATTTAACTATGTAGCCCAATTCCAGAACAGATAAGTCAGACCTGTATTGAAAAGGCTTCAGTTGGCTACTGACCCAAGTAAAAAGCGAGGACCCATCCTCTTAACCTGGCCCCACCACTCTAAAGACGTTTGTATCTCTCTCTGGTTCGCTGTTTGTATCTTCTGGTTCCCTGTGGAACACGAGGCTGTAAAGACATTTGTAGTGTGACTCCGCTAAGTCGTTTGTCTTTTAGCTATACCCATCAAAGGTGTGACTTACAGCTTTGATCAGCAAGCTGATTGACTGAACATAGAAAACAATCCAGAAGTGATCAGTCATGAAAGTTGTGCTTTGCCTCAAGACAGCATTTCTACCCAAAAGCAGGATCCTCTCACAAATTGATGCTTTCACAAAAATATGCAGAGAATAATGGCTAATGTTCTACATCACTGATACACTTTTTCAAAAAGTAAATTATAAAACTATTTTGCAGTTTTCTTCTCAAATTCTTAAAAACTTTTACCACCACACCCCAAAAGTTAGCAAAAGCATTTGATTTTGATATTTTACAGCATCTACTGTGGTCTTCCCTCCTCAGAACTTAACATACAATCTGCCCCAGTGTCCCCACTCCGACTGGCTCCATGTTCTGCTTTACTAACATTAAACGGTGTTTCGTTGGCATTTTCTCAGGATCTCCATTAATCTGTTGGTATTATTAGTAAATTCCATCTCTACTACAATGGACTCTATTTGAAATGTAACTTTTTTCCTGAGTTGACTGCTTATGTACATGGATACACACATCTAAAGGGTAGGTCTTATGACTTTAAAATATTCCGAACACATAACAGCAAGGGTTGGGGTCTATTATATTACGCACCGATATTCAGTATGTCACTGTGGCCTGTGACCCAGCCTCAGATTACATGCTTTTCACAATGTGTGTTGCAATCAAGTTCATTCAAGAAAAAAAAAAAAACACTCAAAAGCTTGTTCTCCAACAACAAATGCCTCCATCTGTTGCAAAACAGAAGTTGCTGGTTTTCAAATTACACATTTATCTGTGCTTCTTGTCACTTTGTATACAGCTTTCAATGCTAACTGGCAGCTAATTTACAGCACATCCAGCAAAAGAGGGAAGGCGGCAGAGCGTCTATACCAGGAGCAAAGTTCCTGCTGCACACCCATAATCTACGTGCTGTAAAACGGTAAATATACCAGAACAGTTCGAGAAATTCTCGTTGACTTCCAAGAGCCAATTAATGAGCGGTA
Source organism: Gymnarchus niloticus (assembly GCA_009936485.2). Taxonomy (NCBI): domain Eukaryota; kingdom Metazoa; phylum Chordata; class Actinopteri; order Osteoglossiformes; family Gymnarchidae; genus Gymnarchus; species Gymnarchus niloticus. The sequence continues at coordinate 4,873,188 of JAACJT020000034.1, forward strand.
ATTTAGGTGTCATGTTTAGCTGATGTGAGGGATTCTGCATTCACTTTACGTTATTGGGTCTTTACTGTGATACAGTCTTTACTGCACCACAATTTTACTAGTAATAATAGCTAAAAATTTAGTGGGTATTCTAGTATTTGGTCATGCGCTGGTCCTGTTCTGAACTTTAATGACAGATCAATTTCTTCTTTAGTTACAGTCACGCTCTCTGAAGGACAGCAAACTCCATCTCAGTCGTGCTCCTCCTCCTCCGAATACTGACTCAGCTAATTCTAATCTCAGTTTCACTTTAAATTCCAGTAGCTTATTCACCTCAGAGTTAGACACTGCATGTCGTCATGCCATCGAGTGTTTCTTCTCACATCTGTTCCTCGTCTTCTTCTGGCTCTGACACCGACTAGGTGTTTCTCTTGGTTTGTGGATTTTTGGACTTGACGATATCTCTGCTCTCTTGCATCTGTGGACCTTGTCGCCTGTGTTTTTGAGCTTCGCATTTTGGATTTCGTTTCGGTTTTGTGGCCTGTCTCTGCACCGCCTTTTGACCATGTGCCCGTCCGTTGCCCTTCAATCCCTGTGTTTTACTCCACCGAATAAAATCAGCACATTCCACACTTGATCCATGCCATTTTAATTCCTTTCAGTTATCTGGTCACTTTTTTGCACTCCCAATGACTCACAATTATGATTAGTTTTCTGTAATCACATGAATACAGATTTTACAATTAATAAGCCAAAAATAAATAAATGCCTGGATGAAAAGAAACTTTGAATGTGAGCATTAAATACCTCGAGTGAGTTATAGTTTGAGGAACAGGAGTGGACTTCGATCTATCTGAGATTTGGTGGTTCTGTGATGCCAGGTGAAGCTTCATTTTCATGGAGAAGTCTGTGCTCAGCTATTTTGTACAGAGATTCATGAATCCACCCTCCATAGCATTCAGTGAGGCTCTCAGTGTTCTTCAGAGACCTTGACACTCTTGGGTAATGGATCTCAGTGTAGAAAAACAATGATATTCGAGCTCAGGGACTGAACTGAGTACATCAATGTAATATGACAGGAATAGGTTTTTTTAACATTTTGCAAAATTATATTCAAGGTTTTGGCATTTGTCTGAAGACTATAGTGTAAATATCTGAGTCAAAAGATTTTTTTTTGTTTGTTTTCTTTGGCCACAATTTTCTAAAAATCAATTTACCAACCAGATGACACACAAACACATTTTGGTGTAATTTGGGCTTAGAGAAAAACCGAGTAACTTTCGAGATTCTGCTGTAATTAGTGTCTTGTAGCCCGTTGTCTTTTGTAACGTCAAAGTGCGAAACACATGCATCTCAGTGTAGGGCTGATGCTGCTAATGGCGTTCTCGAGAAGATGGGGCCCAGTGTCCCACGACGAATGCTGTGACTTTGACTTCAGAAACTAACCCAGTGTCTCTGTGGGTGGGGCCCGCAGCTCCAGCCGGGAAAACCAGAGTCCAAAGTCCTTTGCTGGCTCTCCCTTTTCACTCTGCTCATCTCACTGGTGCTCTGAATCTCAACACAATGACCTTTAAGTTCCAGGGGGTCATGACAGGACATGTTTATGTGGATCGAAGACTTACCAAGCAGAATCTCGGTCCCAAGATACTGCAGATGAAGCTGCATTAACACATCAAATCATTCACATAGATGCACTCATCAATAGCTCGTAACACTCACTTTTAATGGACGTTTACCAAGACGTTCTCCAACAAGAAAAAATTGGATCGCAATGGTTTCGAAAGACTAGAATGTCTGCTTTCGCATCAGACCACAAAAACTGAGAAGGTCTGAGTCACATAGAAACAAATCTAGCTAAGAACAGACAAGGTTTAGGATGGCAGTGGGTGACCCTCAAATGGCTGAGATATGGGGGACATCCAGAGAGGAGCACCTGGCTCATACCGTGAGCCAGATGACAGGTGAGTGTTGTGTGATGACAGTTGGATGTCTCATTAGCAGATACGCCGAAATGCACCAAAGCTTGAAAATCGCAGCTGAGAACTGACTGGCTTCATGAATAATGCTCTCTTCCTAAGTGTCTGCTACTGGAAAATTTTATTACTTAAAAACAATAAGCTCTTGTATATTACAAAGACGTACAAAGCATGGAATTTCAGTCTGAAAAGTGATAAACGCAAAATGGAAACAATTCAATTTCACAATATGTCATTCTATTGTCGAAAAATGCCAGTGGGACTGATTTCCAAATTTCTCTCCATATCCCACTTTCACTCGTGACATTCAAAACGTGTGTGCTCTTGTATCATGGAAACGAAGGTCCGACATTAAGGACCACGATGAAAACATTCCCTGGAGAGTGATGCCTGACTCCTCTCCCCACCTCACTGCTGCCTGTGGACAGGCGTGGAGTCTGCAGAGTTCTTCATATCCTCTGACGCCCTGAGATGCACACGGTGATGACACCAGGGACCATCGGTGGATAAGCAAGCTGGTTTCTGGATTTAGATATTCTGATGCAAGGATTTCAAGATTAAAAATGTATGAAAATAGCGCAATTATTTTCCTACAATAATTGGTTGTAATAAAGCTAAATAGTTAATAAAATGAGGCTAAATTGATCAAGTGATGGGATACAGACCCCCCAAGTACCCTGACCAAGATAAATGGTACAAAAACGGATGAATGGATGGATAGAAGACCGGTGATACGGTGATAGCTAACTGAAAAAAAATGATAGTGAATGTAACAGTAAGATAAAACTAAACGCTGGGATGTACCATTTAATACCAGGCAATCAGAATAACTTAGTCATGTACTGTCTACCAGTCAGAGTCGAATACCATTCACTGGTACTCACTATTTTAATGCACATCAGTGTACCATTTAATACCACCCAATCCTAGCTACTTAGATGTGTATTGTCTACCAGTCAAGTCCCATACCATTTAGTGTCCACCAATCAGTGGTACTTAGTCTTTTAATGCACACTAATCAGACCTATTTACTACTATTTTGTCCACTGTTTAGAAGAACTTAAAAAGAACATGCAGCATCCTGAGGATTCTCATTCAAATGCTAATTTATTTTATCACAGCACATTTATGCCTGTGTCTGGAACACAAAAAGATGTTTCTCAGAGGATTCTGCTTGAGTGTAGATGACTGTAGGCCTCTATACAGAAATGCAGATGAGGGTGGCATGCTCACTTGTAGTGAAGCTCACTGCTGATGTCCATATTCTTTTGAGAATGTTCTTCCTTGATAAAAGTCACTGATACAACTTGTAGCCTTCAAACATAAATGCAAAGTCAAGTGAGGAAGCAGGTGGAGGTTCTGAGACCCCCTAAAACGAGGAGAAACTCAATGAAATTCAGTTTCTGCTTCCAGATAGTCACAAGGCCTCTGGGGTTTGCCTACCCTTCCCGAGGATTCCAGGTACTGCTCCCCGGGGTCTGATGGTGGCGAGCTGCTCAACCTCAGTCCTCAGTACCGTTGGTTTGCCTCAGCCGACATAGATCAAAAACTCTTAGGACGTGTCTAATCACAAAGGCAAGCTCGCACACAGCTCTGGTGATGTCACCCTTAGAAACAATCAGCGTACAGCGGACCTGTGCAAACCATCACTCACTCATTATTGTCTGCTCCCGATGAGTCTTCTGAAATATTATGCAGTCACTACGCATCCTCGGCGAATGTCGGTCAGTACGAAAGCTGAACCGAACGGTTAAAAGATGTAAAAATATTCCTCTCTCCTCATTAAACCTTTCCCCCACTGAGGGCTCTGGGCACCTTGCTGCCATGATAGGCGGCAAAACCTCGACGTCTCAGAAAACAAGCGCGGCAGTCAGTGGCACATCGATAAATCAATGAGACCACGTTATCCCTCTTCAGAATAAACATTCGATCAGACAGGAGGGGCGTTTCGAGTCTGCTTGGCCGGAAACCGTGCATCAGGACTGGCGAGAGGTGGGAGAGCGTGAGGAAGGTTCGGATCTGAAGGAATCGGCTTTGACTGCCTCGCTATTGTTTTCTGTACACGGCATAGTAGCTGCTGTCAGGGTTGTTGACGGAACTGGGTCACAGTCTAACTTTTCATTTGTGTATCAATATTTCACCAAAGGAGAACACAAAGCCACATGGGGAATATGCTCAAGCATGTCTGTAGGGGAGCACTAGTGCGTTAAAAGAGTACAGCCAAACCTCCCTGAAACTCTCAAAAAACCTTTCCATGCTTAGATAATCACAGAACCACCAAGCCGGATGCACCCTTAGTGCACCCAGGGCATATGCAGAGGATATAAGACTAAAAACATCAGTAAAACTAAATACTACCCACCCCACCGTACTCTCTGTCAATAACCACTAATACCAGTGATACTTCTCACTTAATCATACAGCCAACATCATGGTCTTGTTTCTGTCTATAAATAGCCACCTCACACATTAGTTGTGCTTTTAAAAAGTCAGATGGCGGGGTTTTTTTTAAACGACGCCATACGATTTTGTTCGCATGTATTGTGTGAGGAGATAAACAGCGGGAAACTTCCTCATTGGCAGGCGACCCCCTGATCTTCAGTTTCACATCTGTGAACTCCAAATGCGACGCAGATGTCCTCACAAACGCCCACGCGCTGCAGCCGTGATCCTCAATGAAAAATATCATTTTCACACGATCCATCAAACCGTAAATGCTTTGAGACATTCAAAGTCCTCATATTTACTGAAGATTAGATGCTTTTATTGAAAGCTGCTGTTGTAAGTCAGTTCAAGTTGTCTGTGGCAAATGAATATTTTAGCCTGTACTGGAACAGTTTTCCATCTCTAATACAATTTCAACTTCATTTCCTCGTATGTTTTTGTTCACTATATTTTATTTCCCTATCAAATTTTGCAGCTCAGTAGTATGTAGGTTGTGACCCGGAAGGTTAATTTTGGTCTTTTGCGATTGGTTTACCTTTTAACAGAATTTATCATGTCTGCTTGTTGAAAAAAGTCCACATGGTGTTGATTCCCTTATCATCTCGCTCTGGAAAAACATCTGTTTTCGTACCCCTGAAAACACTGAAGAGAAAATTAAAATGTATTATGAGCATTTTATGTTGAAATATGTCATTGTCTAGTCCGGACCAGTGATTGATTAAGTACATGAAAAGTTCATGAAATGTCATGTCCACAGTCTAAAATATCACATTTAGATTAGTCATATTTTGTCATGCATAGATTTCTTTTAGCGTGAAACAGACTGCTGTCATATTTAACACCATCTCCAAGACAAAGTTTGGCTGAGAACTTGAGACCAGATGACTAATCTGAGACAGGTTTAGGTTCAAGGATAAGAATCATGATTTTAACCTTGAAAAAGATACTAAGCACTGACTTTAATTTTATCGTTCCCTTTCCATTATTATGTAGATTTATAAATAGAGACATTTATAAATCATATAGATTTATAAATAGAGACGTATGTAGGTCGATTTCAATAAGCGTCAGCTAAACAAGTAAGTCAAGGAAAATCTGGCGGCATCTAAGATTTGCAAAATTGATTTAGTGGGGTTTTGTCTTTTTGTTCTTGCTGAAGCGATTCTCCCTGCCCCCTACACATCAAGAAACACAAGCAAAACGTTCCAGTGTCAGCATATCTGAGGCACATGACATGCACAGAAGGATCCTAGAATCAGCTGACCAACTTCCTGGAGGATGCTGGGAAGCACTCACAGGATGTGGACACTGTTTATGTGCCTGGATATCCTGCTAACCCAGCCCATTCCCTGTCATTGTTCTCACAACCCTGAATCACCTCCTTGCACATTCACATCACACCCTTTAGGGGGCGCTGGAAGAGACCGGCACACCAGCATACTTTCTCAAAACAGCCCCGGGACAGGAGGAACGTCACAAAAAACAAGTCAGAGGAAACAAGCCCTATCTAACAACAACAACAGCTGGGCCAGTGGGTAACGGTAGACCTAAGTGGTTCTAAGTCTCGGCTGTAAGCTGATTAGCTTTGACAGAGACGAGACTGTGACGGCGTTAGCCAGCAGGCAGCCTTCGTTGTAACACTTTGGCTCAGATAAGCTCAAGAGTCCGTTTTACATGGGTTCCGTGTGAATATTGCGGTTACATTTCAGCACAACTCAATATTTAATGTGACTTTGAACTTCAAGAAAAAGAAGGGTATAACCATGAAAACACAGAGGATCACATGACCCAAAGCATAGATTTAATCCCTCATCTTTAATCCCTGTACCAAACTGGGTACTGTGAAGACCCGGCAGCCTTTGATGGCACATTAGTCAGAGGCATTAGCATCTCTCTGGCCTGAAGGCTGTTGTTGTATCACAGTCAAATTGGCCTTCAATTGGTCAACGGCCTCTCGTGCCCCCATCCAGGTGCCAAAAACCTGCTCCTATCCTCAAAGACAGTGACCTGGAAAGCAACAGTCTAGTCCACAGCGCCTGCGCACAGTGGTTAGCGGGCAATAAGCGTGACGCTACGCTTCAGTGTGTCAACACTGCCCCCTGGTGCCTGAAGTGCATCGATCGATCAGTACAATCTTCCAGATTGTTTTCTAACCCATCTACGCAGCAGGGAGACATCATTATCGCCATCACAATTTCCAAAACGGGGCTTAACCGATTTACGGCATGCGAGTAGAAGCAGAGAGTGGAACGAGCGCCCCTCCTCCCGGGTGAGCCGATGGCGTCGATGGGGAGGTTAAAGCCGGGCTGTCTTGACAATATGCCATCACTGTGTCTGCTCTGCCTTCAGAGATGAGCCCACATTCAAGGCTGTCACACTGCTCAGAGTCTTGGTTTGTTGGTCAGAACAAAGACAGCTCAGTCCAGAGGATGAAAAGAGGGCAGGATTTATAATGGAAATGAAATGGCATTAGCTGGTCCAAACTGGTGGTCTCACCGACTAGGAATTAGTGTTGCGGAGTACATTTTTCCAGTTATTATCAATACAATGTGAGTTAACTTATTAATTAAAATTTAGGCTAGTATTACATACCGTAGGACCCAGACCAGATAAGCGGTTATAATATGAATGGATGGATAATATTAAATACTACCAATAATGAAGATATTGTAAATTACCACTTCTTGTTTAGCGAGAATGCAAAGTAGAATCGAAGAGGCCCAGTGAACCACCAAACTCTCTGGTGGAGCAGTAAGTAAACTAGTTTCTAACTTGTTTAATGGTTTCACCAGGGTTGGTAAAGTGCCTCATATTGGCTAGGCCCACGTCCATCACTTATGGGACTGGAAGTTTCTATTGGGCAAACTCATGCCTGTCAAGTGTGGGACAAGGAACACCTACTTGCTTTGGGAAAGCTGCGTATGTATCTAAGAGACATTATTCTTTAACTCTTAGCCAGACCTCACGAAGGCCTATCAGATATTTCCTATAGCCCCTCCTCCTATAACTCCTTTGGCTTCAAGTCTGATGCTGCTGGTTGTTACTTCTTTTGTTTGATGTTTTGCCCAGAAAACATCCCATCCCCACCTTACTTCCATAGCAACAAAGGCTGGCCAGTCTGTGCGGCATTAAGGTCACATCCACGTATGCCCTCAGCCAAAACACCAGCTGGGCCCGAGTCGGTTCACCAATGAAAGACCTTCGAGCCGAGAGCTTGTGAATCACAACAGCTGAACAGACTCATTTTGGACCTAAGGTGGACGTCGCATTTCAACTTCAGCCTGAAAGATCAGGTCCTCGTGCTCAATTCTGCTCTCTAGTCTCTGTTCTGGCACACGTGACAGTCGCAGCATTTTAATATAGTGACCAAGTTGAAGAGAAGTATATGCAAACTGGCAATAAGGAACGTGTCCCAGAGCATCATCTTACATGAACATGGAGCGTTTGCACATATCAACAGGGGAAGATGATTCATTAATGGCATGATGGCACAGCCTATCAATAATTTAAATGAAAACCTATATTTGGCACCACGGGATTTCAGTATCTGGATCATGTGATAAGCCTGGGGAAGAGGTACTAAAATAGGACCCCGTGTGGATCCACCAGAGTAACAGTGCATTCTGGGAAACAGCCATTAAACTTCATGACTTCAGGCTTTTTTTTTTTTTTTTTTTACTGGCAACACCATGGGCATTTCTTTAAACTGTACCTTTTCAAGCTGACTGGGTTTAATTGTCTCCATCTCGCTACAGTGCCAGTAAAGCAGACCATCCTGGCTTTTTGTGATTCGCATTGTGATTTGGGGGGGGGGGGGGTGCGTCTAATCGATCCACGCACACTCGTAAGCAACCCCACACATCCGGGAACATCA
>JAACJT020000034.1:4888770-4908453 GCA_009936485.2 Gymnarchus niloticus
CATTGTATAAGCCTGTATGAAGACCTGTATGTGTTGATGTTGTATAAACCTATATAAATAGAAGACCTGTATGTGTTGATGTTGTATAAACCTATATAAATAGAAGACCTGCATGTGTTGATGTTGTATAAACCTATATAAAACGAAGACCTGCATGTGTTGACATTGATCTCCTTTCATTGTGTGATTTGGAGCTTTCACAAAGAGAGCGCTACTTGAAAACAGATCACATTTATGCTGAGCTGTGAAGAGCTTTGTTTAGAGCTTCTGCTTTATATGCGTACATGCTTTTTAATTTCTGCAAACCCTGCTGGAACAAGGGATGCCATTCACCCCCGTGTTAGCGATAAACTCAATGTTTGGAACTGCTTTCCATTATGCTGGCTTGCCATAATCACAACTGTAAGTCAAAGAGGATTTTATATGATGCCTTTCAGCCAATTACATTTTCCTAAAAGATTTTGGGCCTGAAGCATGTAATCTGCCTTACGTTTCTTAGTAGTGCTGAGTCCACCACAATGCTACACAACTGGACTTTGAACTGTGGATTTTTAATGGCAGCGACATCTTGGGAGGAGTGACAGGGTTCATAACATCCGAAGGAGTGTATGCTTACACTGTACATTCATAACACATGAATTTGGGGCCAAACCTTCATGCTGAATGGCAGCCTAATCAGTCTAACAGCATGTGACTCAACTCATTCTCTAAGCTCAAGACTCCACTACCTAAATAAGAGAATTTTGGATGCCGTTCCTGAGATTCCAAATTAGCAGTTTGGCTTCCAACTTGAATTAAAATTTTTAAACAGTACAGGCTCGTCTTGGTGGCATGCCCATGTAACAGAGTGAATGCCACAGTAATAACATGACATTTTTCTGCCTTTCTCTTGGCTGGGTTACCAGGGAATGACATAATATATCATATTAATATATACAAATCACAGATAGCAATGGAAATAATCAATAATGTTAATTCTGACTTCTCCATTAAAGGTCGTTAGTGACCTATCCTTCTGACGGACAGAAGCATTTCAAGATCTGTTAACCTGTTTTGCTCCCTGTCGAGTTTACAAAAGCGCCACAATTGTATGGGAACTGTCTTGAAGTCTGTGAATGTGTGTGTGTGTGTGTATGAGAGAGAGAGAGAGAGAGAGAGAGAGAGAGTGTGTTAATTAAGCATTTGGGCACATCACGTCGCCTTTATTCATCTGGCATGCAGATGACCATCTTGTACCTGCATTTTCACAGCTTCTTAAGACGTAGCTTTGCTGCTGCAGGAAGCCTGCTGGGTCGTCGTATATAAAATTAACTACTTCAGAAACTACATATCGCTAGTTAATAAAATGATAATTTAAAAAAAAAACCTACAAGTCAAGATTACGGACGATTAATCAATGTTGCTTCCAGGTTCCTAGGAACCACACAGGCATAAGTTGCCTTTTTTTTTTTTTTTTTTTTTTACAAGATCCATTATACCCATCGATGTCACTTTTGACTGCACCAATGTATAGGTAGTGAGTTTCTCTTTCCGAGCTGTATTAACTACACAAGCCATTACACCGAAAAGAACGACCTGGAAAGCGATGCTTCCGTAACTACACTAAAACTGAGAAACCGTCGAGCAGAATTAGTAGAAGACCCTTTCAAAATTACACTAAGCATTAGCCACTGCGCATGCCCACACGCGGACGTTTATGAGGACGAGTCTTCCTAAAACTACCGTAACCACAATGCAATGCGCACGGCCGCCTATAATTCTAGGTGGATACGGCGCTCCTTGGACTACATTAACCAGAAGGCACCGCGTCAGATGGTATACGTATCTCGTCGGCTAAAATTCCTCGAGCTGAAGTCTCGCTTGGCTGCTGTCGATAGACAGTTTGAAGAGTTTATAGGAGCGGCGGCCGTTCGTTTCGCGGTGTCTGCACGGCTTCCGTTATTAACGTGCCGTGCGTTACTGCCGAGAGCTGTGTCGTCTGCTTCCAGTGGGTAAGAGTCGGAGGGTATCCGTTGGCTGGTTAGGCGGCCCGGTGTCATGTGAGAGGCTGCGCGGAACTGGCGGATTCGACGCTGTCAGCTGGCTGCTCGTCCGGACCCTCGGCCAGTCTGGTACTCCGAGTACCGTGCGGGAGCCTTATCCGAGTCTGAGTAGCTGTCCGCAGGCCGAGTCAGTGACAGACAGACAGACAGACAGACAGACACACACCTGCACGCAGGTCTGCCGTGGCCTGATAACCCGGGGCTGCGGTCCTGAAAGAGAGAGAGAGAGAGAGTCGCCCCCCGGCATGGAGCTGCCCGGTCCCGCCCGGCGCCGTACCGAGCTTGGAGCTTAAGGCAGCCGGGAAGGATGAACCTCCACCAAGTCCTTACAGGGGCCGTGAACCCGGGAGACAACTGCTTCGCCGTGGGAAATGTCAACGATGAGCCCTTCACGGTGAGGAGCGTGTAGCCTCTACTCCCATCATCATCATCATCATCATCATCCTCAGGGGTTAAGGACCGGGACCTCTGGTGTATGACGAGTAACTTTGCCCTGGTTTCGCTTAAATGTAGCTGGAAAATGCAGACAGATCTGCGTTAGTGCCGAAATGCACACTTTTTAACTTGTAGGTTTTCATGATTCTGCATGCATCATTCGCATCTTTCAGTGAATTGAGAACCTGATCTCCCTCCTCCCCGTTCACATCAATACACTTTCATTCTGTCTACATTTAGTTGCTCACGCACGGTGCTACTCTGGTTTGTTAGCAGAGGTGCAGTTAAATTGCTACCCAGTGTGTGCAGTGTTGCCTTTGTCACACGTTATCTGTGACACAAGATCCTTAGGTTGGAGGGTCTTATGTAAGAAAGAAAAGCCAAATTCACTTTGAAGATTCAGTGAGTGCGAGTTAACGTTCTATTTCAGGCCTCATTTCAGACGTTTAACACCAGTGTAGGTCAGAGTCAGACAGAGCCTGATTTTGCCAGCAGAACGTTTTGAGGAAATATTTGGAAGGCTGTCATTCCAGTCTTACGTGGTGTTTTTTTTTTTTTTTTGTTCCCCCTGAATGCACGGTGGGATCTGTCAGGGTCAGTGTTGGGTTTCACATAAGCTCTGGCCTTCCTGTCCTGCCCCATAGGCTTATGCGTCTGGCTGTGACATCGTCATCCTGGGCAGCAACTTTGAGCGGCTGCAGATCATCCCGGGGGCCAAGCATGGAAACATCCAGGTGGGATGCGTGGACAGTTCCCTGCAGGGTGGCCTGGTAAGGAGATGCGGCCTTGTGCCCGTCACCTCGTCTCTCCCGTGCATACTGTCAAGGCGCTGTTGTGTTTGGAGGTATAGGTAGCTGCTGTGACTGTAAAAACATTGCTTATTTTGTGCCCAGGTGAACGGGGCTTAACTGAGATGTTTTGGTGTGGTTTGTCAAGGAAAGCATCCTGTTTGTGTTGGTATGTCACTGTGTGAACAACGGCACCTGGCTGACAGAGAACTGAATTGCATCATCCCCAGTGAATGAAAGAATCTATCACAGAGAGGCCCGAGTCGTATCCAGCCATCTTCTGGTTTAAATTAGGAACGTGGCCGACAGCTTGGGTGGGGGTTGGTTCGAGTTCACGTCAACATTCAACTTCGACATGGGAGCCCCACGGTATTGCGGTGTCTCTTAGGCGATGCAGAGATTCTGTGGCATCTCTTTGCTACAGGAAGCCTGTTTCAGATGTTGGTACAGATATGATGCTCAGCTCGTTATTTTTTAAAAATCCTGAATGAATACATTATTTCAAATGAAACAGTTGTCACAGTCATAATCCTGGCTGTCTGGGAGGAAGACTGAGGAGCTTAAGGTTTTTTGGCCAGACCTGTGAAATCTAAGACCGGATCTTTAAAGATAGACTGCCGAGCATGTCAAAGCGCTGTCCTGGAGAAGTAGCTTACATAATGCTTCTGGTTCTGCTGCTGCTGGATCACCCGCAGGCCCAGTCTAATCTGGTTACTGACCTGGTTATATGTGACATCGGATGACTGAAAGGTAGATGATGCACACGCAGTCGTACAAAGGAGGAAGAGCCTCCTGTTGTACTGGTTCAACAAGTCTGCTGTTTGTGTGCTCTGTGTGTGGTTTTTTTTTTTTTTAGTCCGGTTGTAGTAGTGAAGTGGTCGATTCTGACTCCTGGTCAGAAATCAGTAGACAGAGAGTGCTGAACCCTAGCTTTACTTGAAAGTTTAGCAAATCGGAGCAAAGTGAAGCTTCCCCCAGCAGGCTGTGGACTGAGGTTCGAGGGAATGGAGGCTGGGATACTAGTTGGCCATGCAGTTGTGCCGGTTAGCCTGTCTTCGCTGGTCAGCCCCTTTGCATTTACCTGCGATGGGGGCTGTGGTGTTTCTGCTGGGCCATCCACACTGGCGTGACACTTTTTGGTAATTATGACCTCTACTCACAGGCCGGGATGAGTGTCTTACCACTGCGAACACTGGTGTGAAAATCCTCAGAGCTTTGTTTGTGAGCTTTGGGTGAACGATGGATGCCAGCACAGAAAACCATGTGTGCGCTGTCAGTAAGAGTAGCACAGGGCGTTACCACGGCAAAGATGCCTTCCAGAGTGCCAGAGATCACCCCAGCTAACCTTGGGGATGCTGATATCTTTTCAGCTGCCCGCAGGAGGAAGCGTGACACTAACTCATGGAGGGTAGCAGCCCGGCACGAGGCGTTAAGGCTGAATGGTAGAGCCGGGTTTCTGGGTTGCACCCTGAGGCTGTCCTCTGCGCTGCCTGTCCTCACTGCTGACTGTAGGCAAAGCTAATTTTAGCAGCAGGTCATTGGGTAGGACACTCTCAGTTTCCCCTTCCATCTGTGATCAAATTGTGTCATTTTACAGAGAAGTTTGTGATGGCGAATGGTGATGCACATGCAGACTGAGCGGGTATCATGTGAACGACACCTCTCCTTTCATTGTGTAGATATTTTCAGATTTTCACATTATGTCATTGTTGAATGTGAACTTTTAAATCCAGGAGCTCACCCATCAGTATTAAGGGAATGACTTGGGTCGAACTGGTCCTGATCAAATGACAGGAGTAACAAATGTTGTACCTTTTATGAAGTACTCGAGTATCGTCTTTAAAAAGCCAGATAAGTACAAGTGTGTGTCTTATACTTGTGGTGCCTGAGTGAGCAGGAGCAAGCTATTGAGATGCTGAATGAGTACGGTGTTGTGCTTTATGGGAGTGGCACCTGAAGGTGTGCTCTTTGTGTTTTCCTGCTCCTGCTAACAGGTGGCAGCCTCTTACGGGAACGTTGTACGCATCTTTGAACCCGTTCCTGTCCCAAACCGAAAGGAAAAGACAACAGTAAGTGGTCCCTTCAGCAGCTCCATGATTTTGAAGCGCTGCTGCGGTGCCGATATTTTCCAGGTTACTTTTGAGTTGCTCCTCAGAATCCCTGTGCACTCTCGTCCTGTAGAAGCTGAGCTACCAGTGGCAGAAGAGTGGGCAGATTGTTCTGCAGTCATCTGCTCTGAATCTCGCTTGGGATGCCTCAGGTTAGCATTGATGGCTTTTCCTCAGCGATCGTAAATCCAGTGGCTGTCTGAATGAGGGTGGCCTTGACCTCTCAATGTCTCGCCCTTGTTTATGTTTTTACAAAGGAACTCAACTCCTTACTGGCTCAGTTAGCCTCCAGCTATGGTCCAACGATTGTCCCAGCGTAGATTCTGAAGAAGCAGAGTACCGGGGGACTGTTGGAAGCCGTCCGAGTAGCTGGAGATGTATCTGGCAGTGCAAGTAAACACTCGCCTAACACAGGAACAGCTGTAAAAGTGATTATTTTGGAAGAGTTTGGGAAATCTTGACCTTAGGAGTGGCTTGCTGAAGTTGTGGAGGATGTTCATTTCAGGCTCTCCTGGGCCATCGTACATCAGCCTCTCGACTCCATGCGTTCGGTTGACCATCCCTAGCAATTCTTTGCTCTTACTGTGTTCCTGTTTGTAGGACCGCCTCTGCCATTCATCTGATGAAGTTCTCTCCAAGTGGGGAGTTTTTTGCTACTGCTGGACTGGTGAGTGATCCTGGGACTCCTCTTTGCTCTAGAAACTGCTGTGACTCTGTGATCGTCTTGTGTGACTGCCACCCTGCTTGGACTATTTGTGGGAAATGCTTGTTAACTTTTCAAAATGTCTGCTTTTCCCCTTTCAGCTACACATTATGATTTCAGAATTTGCTATGCAGTTATGGTAATCGTGACCCATTCCTTCAGCCACAGTGCTAAGCACTCGATCTAGGTGTTCCTTCGGTGGAAGGTTGGCTTGCGTCTGGTAACTTAGACTTACAGCCTGTCCAGCCGTCATCCTGTATGCCACAGGGAAGACAGTCTGTAAAACAAACTTGGAGCGGTTCAAAGTCGGAGGGTTTCAGCCATATAAATGTTATAAAAAGGCTAATTTGTAAACCAGTTCTTTTCTCAAAAGCCAGTTTGACTGAGTCAATCAGCTTTTTATTCACTGAGGTTCCTCTTACTCTTGGTGCTTGTTCTGTGGTTCTCTACATTCTCATCCGCCGGCCTCTCAGAACCAGTGCTGGCTCCCCCAGGCAGAGCCTGGGCGTCTGACAGCCATCACAGCTGTAAGATCGATTTTGCTCCAAGGTCATTGGGAAGCGGGTGGGTCAGCCTGCAGATGCGGGCCTCTGCATTCTCGCCGCATTGGGCTTCCTCTGGTCTTGTGCCTGCAGGATGACTGCCTAGTGAAAGTGTGGTATAACACCAGCCGGTGGCAGTCCGGGGGGGCCGCCCTCTTCACGCCCCCGGAGCAGTGCTCACATGGGGAGACAGACTTCTCCTTTGTCTACCTGGCCCACCCACGCTCTGTGACAGGTTTCTCCTGGAGGAAGACCAGCAAGTACATGCCAAGGTGAGAGGTCGCTCGGGGTGGTTCTTTGGCAACTCATTTGTTGGATACATTTCTGATCGCTTTATAACGTCATGTCATGGGACCTGTGGGTCACCTTTCTATTTGCAGTTAGTTCTCTAAAAGTTGCATTATTAGGTGTGGTGTGTTTGTGGTGCTGTACTGTCAGAGGAGCTTTCAGGTTGTTTTCAGGATTGTCCGCGATGCCTGGGACGTGTGCTGTTAACGGCACTATGAAGGTGCTGAGCCTTGAGTGTGTGCATGCCCACCCCTAGGCTGCCTCATTTCAGGGAAACACCTCTTCCTGAGTGCGTTCAGTGTAGGGCAGGATCAGGGTATGGTGGCCTTCCACCCATAGGACCTAGTAGCCGCTTCATGATCACCTAATGCACGGAAGTGATAGCTGGGGTTGAACCTCTTTCTGAAAATACTGAGAGAATTGGGAAGCTGTAGCTATGTGCTGTCAGTGCTGTTTCCAGGCCAAAGAGCATGCTGAAGCTACCGCTTTTGGTTTACTCCGTGTCTCAGAGAGGTTTCATTTTAAAATCACCGTGGTGATTATAGACCCTCCCAAAAGTGCTGTATCCACCTGCCAAGATCAGACCCTACAGTATCAGACAAAGGCTTGAGCGTCTTTGTGTAGCTTCAGGCCTAAAGAATGAAACCAGTATCTTCCAAGGCTGTTTGCAATGTCCTACTGCATTTGGCAGACAGAGACCCATGAGAAGGAGATCTTTCTGAGTCCTCCACCTCGTCTCGTTTGAGGGTTTCGAACAGGCAGGAAGCCCTGCGTTCTTCTGGTTTCAGTGCATCAGCCTGCTATTTTTTATAAATTTTTTTTACAGAAGCAGTCTGGCTGTTTCCTCTTTGTGTCATTCTGTGAATGACTGAATCTTGCTCGTGGGGTGGGGTTCTGTCTCTGACTCATGGTCCAGGTGGGGTGATGTCATTAACGTGATTATGCCACAGAGCTTAGGTGAGCTCCTTATTGTTACAATGGAAAACGAGGAGCCAGTAAAGAAACATCGGTTAACTCAAGGAAACATTTGTCCCTATCGGGCTGGCTGAGCGTGTGAGAATCTGAACGTTTTCAGGTTACCTCAGCCAGTTTGCTGAGCTTTCTGGGAAAACTGTAGGCCATGGCACTCCAGAGATCTGACCTGAAATTCCTTCACTGTTTGTGGGTGTGGCTTATCCACATTGAGGAGTGGCCATTACTAATTTTGTCAGTGTTTCGGTACGCCTCACACGACCCACAAAAAAAAAAAAAAAAGTTCAGTTTTCATTCTGGGACTGTTCTTATTCAACTCACATAAATTCTATTCTAGTATAAGAGTTACATTAGAGGCCAGACCATAGGAGCAGAAATCAGACAAAGGAGCCAGTTGATGGTGATGTCAGGCCTCGCCTGCTGAATCATCACAAAGTCACATGTGCCAGTATTCATTATAAGACTCTCACAGATAGATAAATGCTTCAGTAAGAGCACATGCTTGGAGAAGATAAGAACCATAGATAAGGAAATGAAGTTAGGCAGTGTGGTGATGTATCCAAATATACTTGTATTGATTTTGTAGAGTCTTTGCTCCTTTCTTTAAAAGGATTACGGAATAGGTGAATCTGCAAAATGCATGGTGGATGTCAAACTAACGCCAGTCTAATTAATTCTTTAACTTTCTGGGCCAGATGGTGGGATGTGTGGACCCCCATCACCTCTGTGTGACAGTTTGCCGTGTCCTTTACACCGCTCACAGCAGATGATTGGTTTTCCTTTCTTGTGATGAGCTGTAGAGATGAGCAGGCTAGACAAAGTTGCCAATGGTGTGACAGCATGAAAAGGGGTGGCAATGTGGGTGGCCCTAGTGAATTCTGGACCCAAAGAGGGCAGACGTGTTTAAACTTGTTCTTTAACAGGTTGGCATACAAGTTGAACTTGTCCCTATGACTACAAATGATCACCCAAAGAAAAACTCAGCCCATAGCACTTGTACCCAAGAATGGATGCTCATAATGACTAAAGACGGTGTAAGCTGAGGAAGATTACTTCGCCAGTATGCTACAGTTCATCCAAATCAATAACTGCATGTCTGATATGGTGCTGAGCCACACAGGGCACCCCAAGGGGCAGACCTGTTGCCATTGCTTGTTATACTTGTTATACACCAGAGACTTCAGTTACAGCTCTGGCTCATGCCCCAAGTTCTCAGGTGCTTCTGTGATTGTCAGTGGTGTCACTGAAGGAAGGGAAGATGAGTTCAGGAATCTGGTGTAAGGAGAACCACCTGCAGTTCAGTGTTGGAAAGATGAAGGATCTGGTAGTGGACTTCAGGCAGACCGGGGAGGTGCTGACAAATGTCAGCATCTGAGTGTCCTTGGCATCTACAGCATTGGCAGGCTACACTAGCATGACAACAGTGAGGGAGACTGCAAGAATTTGGAGAGTAGGCTTTTTTTTTTTTTTCCCCCAGAGAATGTTTTATCAGTCTGATGTAGCCAGTGTTCACTGCTTTTAACTGGGTGATAATCAAGGTGTAGGAGACTGGTAGGCTGAACATATTTGTGAGGAAAGCTGGTTCTGGAGTCTGGATTCCTTAGAAATGGTGGTTTAGTGTAGAATGCCCTCTGAACCGTGCTGCTCTCTGAACAGGTTTTGCCCATCCTGTTAGCAGACAGCTGGTATGGTTGAGCAGGACCTTCAGTCACAGGCTCATCTCCCTGGAACACATCACTGAGTGCTTGAGATGCTCCTTTTGCTTCTCCATCTCTGTAATGACAGCTTGGAGGACACTCTCATCTCTCTTTGGCCCATCACTGTATTGTTCTGACTGCAATAAATTATGCAGCTTCCATGTTTAAAGTCATATTTCTACCTGACCTGTACTGCACTGTAATGGACACACTAGGCTGTTACGTCTTTTTTTTTTTTTGGGGGGGGGGGGGCAGACTATTGTGCTGGGAGATGCTTGCATTTGCAGTGCTGTTGGGCAACAAACATTACCCCCCAGGGATTCATAGAGTGTTGTATTATTGGCCCACAGGCTCATTACTGACCTTGTCCTCACTGTTGGCTGGTACCTGCAGGGGCTCTGTGTGCAATGTGCTTCTCACTTGCTGCAAGGACAGTGTGTGCCGCCTGTGGGCCGAGACCCTGCTGCCTGGCGACAGCGCACTCGGATCACGCCACATGCGGGCTTACCGGGACAGCCAGGGGGGCGAGACACTTCGACCCACGGCAAATGTTCTGAAGACCTTCCCTAGTGTTGGCACGCAGGGGAAAAGCACCTTGGAGGTGAGGTCTCTCTTCTGCAAACTGGATTATGGTCATGTAAATAATCACTGACTCTACTCAGAGGGGGAGGGTTTGGCCTACTGAAGATCAATGGCTGTCCTTGCAGGGGGCGGGTTTGGCCTACTGAAGGTCAATGGCTATCCATACTTGGGCAGGTCACAGTTTGGGTGAACAACACAGCAAGTAACTGCATTTTTTTCAGACTCAGAATGCACACAGTACTCGTGGGACACACCACACACTGTGTTCGCATTACACACTGCACTCATGGGATGCACAGCAAAGCCAGGGACATTCACTCTAGTGGCTCTGCTTCTGTACAGTGGTTGGGGATTAACTGATGTAGGTGGGGGCGAAGCAGGGTGAGCTATGCACAAAAATCACAAGATCAGGCTGAAGCGGCTTTGTGCTCCTCTACACTCAGAAGTGAAACTCAGTTTGTGGCTGTGAAAAGCTGCATCTTTGTAAATATTTCCAAGTTTGCAACTCTGAGGGGCTCTGTAATGGGTCCCTCTGTGCTGGTGGTGTTGATAGTGCTTTATCTTCGGCCCTGCAGCTGAACCCAAAGGAGTCCTGGAGGGATCCGGAAAGATGTTTGGGTCAGCTGGCATACACAGGCTTCCTCCCACACCAGCAGGACCGGCACCGCATCCACCACGTCAATGCGACCATGCACGCCAATGCCCTGTGCCACTTCCACATTGCTGCCAGCATCAACCCAGCTACAGGTGAGGTTATGAGTGAGGCAGGCTTTTTGGTCCAGCCTGGTGCACCGCTTGGCATGTTAGAGTTAACTCTAGGTCATTCCTGCCCAATTTTCCCAATTGTTTATTTGCAAAAAGAGATTAACCAACCAATCAGAAAGCCAGACCCAACCCTTTCTTGGCAGTCCATGGCTAGTGAACTAGTTTCTCATACTCTGCAATAGCATTAGCAGGGCAAAATTAGCGCTCTTGTTTCTCAGCATACTTTCCATGTGGTGACCTGTGTTGTTGAGAGCTGATGACCTCATCAGCTTGTTTGCTGCAGACATCCCCTTGCTGCCCTCCATCTCCTCGCTTTGTGGAGGCCATGACGAGGAGCCATCTGGCCCTTTCACTGTGCACTGGCTCAACAACAAGGAGCTTCATCTCACGCTGGCCATGGAGGTCTACCTGCAGCAGCTGCGGGTCAGCGTGGAACAGCAGAGCCCGGAGCCAGGCAGCCAATCAGATGAGGGTATGGAGGCGGGACTTCCTCTGTCCAGTGGAAATGGTAACAGACGAATTGTGTCATAGCCCACTCAATTACTATTGCTGTTTCTTCAGAGAGGTCCGATGAAGATGAGGCAGCAAGCTCCCCCATGAAGCGGGGGCAGGGGCAGGTCTCAGGGCCCTGGCCAGGTGTCCCTCTGCCCGTGGCGCCAGTGGACCACAAGCTGGGGCTCCTGCTAGAAGAATGGAACAAGGCTGCTGACATGCTTTTTAGCATCCATCCCACTGACGGCTCTCTGCTGGTGTGGCACGTGGACTGGCTGGATGAGTACCAGCCCAGAATGTTCCGGCAGGCCCAGGTAGAGTCATGAAAACCTTGTTTGACGTATTTCTGTGGTATTTGTTGGTCTGTGTGTCTGGGCAGTCTGTTGTCTATGCAAAGCTTTGATATCTCAGTACTGTTAGTGACTTAAGAATGAAACGTATACAGTGATCATGGAGTAGACAGACTTGCTTAATCCCCAAGGGGTATTAAGCTGCAAAAAGTGGCAACCTCATGCATCCAATAGGACAGTTACAAATTGGAGAATGCAGTGGAAGTCTACAGTCAAGACAGTGTAAAGGTATACAGTGAATATTAGGGCAGAATACAGGGGAACACTCTACAGTGAGTAGAACACTATCCTGTAACCATTAGTAGTAAATGTAGTTTAACGTGCTTAATGAGCTCTGCACTGTGATGGTAAACAGTGTAAGTCTGGGATATCAGTGTGACGGTGTGCAGTGGTAGTCGAGTGTCAGTAGTGTAACCACAGCAGCACTGCCCCCCAGGTGTCCTTCGTGTCTCGCATTCCCGTCGCCTTTCCCACGGGTGACGCCAACTCGCTGAGCCGCAGTGTGGTTATGTACGCCTGCAACAAGAATGTGGACCTGGCCATCCAGCAGGGGCGCCAGCGGCCCGCCAGCGTGCCGCGCTCCTCCTCCATGCTCGTCGGCTCCGGGCATGGCAAGAGCGCGAGCCTGCGCCTCAGCATCTTCACACCCAACGTGCTGATGATCTCCAAGCATGCCGACGGCTCGCTCAACCAGTGGACCGTCAGCTTCGCCGAAGAGTCGGCCTTCTCCACCGTGCTCAGCGTCTCCCACAAGTCCCGCTACTGCGGCCACCGTTTCCACCTCAACGGGCTGGCCTGCCACCCGCTGTTACCGCTGCTGCTCACTACGTCCCACCACAATGCTCCGCGCAGCCCCGACGTAGACAATGCTCCCCCCAGCCCCCTATCGCCGAGCGCTGCCGCCTACCCGGACCCCAATGCCATCTACAGCGAGCTCATCTTGTGGCGGGTGGACCCTGTCGGCCCCCTCTCCTTCTCGGGGGGAGTGTCTGAATTAGCCAGGATCAACTCGCTGCATGCCTCAGCCTTCTCCAACGTGGCCTGGCTGCCTGTCCTGATCCCCAGCCGCTGTCTGGGTAAGAGTAGGGGGGACGTGGATGGGATGTGGGCTGGGCCGCAACAGCCTGAGAAGGGGAGTAACTACGTACGTCATGTCACTTTAGGGTAGTCAGCCAATTACATGGCATCTTGCAATTAACACCGTGTGCTGGTCTCCCCAAGGTGTATATGGAAACTCGCCCAGTGCCTGCTTCATCGCCAGTGACGGTCAGTCCCTGAGGCTGTACCAGGCCGTCATCGAAGCTAAGAAGCTCCTCAGTGAGCACTCCAACCCTGAGATATCGGTGAGAAGCACGTCCAAACACACCTGTCTCGGTGCAGTTGCCTCCATGTCACTAAGATCGCCGCCCTGTCTTCCCCTCAGAGATACGTCGGCGAGGTCTTCAGCATTGTCAGCCAGCAGTCAACGGCAAGGCCTGGCTGCATTGTGAGCTTGGACACCATCACAGACTTTGTACGTATGCAGTCTAACGTGCTGACCAGCTCCTCCATCGCTGGTTGTGTCTATATTATCTTACGGATATGAAAAGTCACACTGGTGTGAGCGCATGCTATGTCTTTAGTTAGTTTTAAATAGCTGATGACTATTAAGGTAACGAAGACTAATTGAAGACTTTAATATCATATGGACTGTGAAGTCTTGCAGTTTATATTAACACTTCTGTTCGGTGTATTAAAAATGGTTTACATTAGTGACTCCTATTGTTTGGCTGGCTCCATTATCTGCAGCTGTAATAGACAGAAAGAGTCCAGCTTATCTGTACCTGGCTGTGTTGGCTGTTTGTGGCCATGTGGGGGAGAGAGCCCCCTACAGTCTTGCATTCAGGTTTTTGCCACTCTTCAGTTAGTAAATGAGCACATGCTGCTCTGGTCCTCCACAGTCACCAAGGGATGCTGCTTCCTGCCTCAGCTTAGCTTTCAGTTTCGTTTTTGAACTGTTTAATAGATCGAGTCTGCCAACGCAAATGAAAATGTGGAAACGCAGGGCCAGGGACCCCAGTTTCAGTTGCTTTTTCTGGGTTCTTCTGTCTCCGTGTGCCTCTGCAGCAAGGGAAGAAGACGCAGCTCCTCCATGTGTTTGAGGAGGACCTGATCTTGGGTCATGAAGTTGCTAACTGTGCCCCAGAGACCCCCGCCGGCCGCTCCGAGGGTGGGCTGCCGTCATGGTCGCTTTGCATTCCCCTGTGACAGTCAGGCCATGCCCCACAGTGGTGATGACCCAAACTTTACAACCCCAGGGACCAGTCGGCACGGCTTCTCCGCACGCTTCTTCCTGGTGGTGCTGGAGTACTCCCAGAGCAGCCGGACTGTACTGCACATGTGGCACCTGCAGTTGTCGGCGCTGCAGGTCACGCTGGGTATGTAGGGGCCGTCCGATGTGTAGTAGTCTTTGGGATCACTGGGTCCAGCGTTGGCGACACAGCCGCGTGTGCCGTTATCAGTCCCGTTAGTCGTGGTCACCGCCATCTGGACCAAAAAAATGGGCGCTTGTTTGAAACCATGCCTGTTGTCTACATGTATGTTTGTCCCTCGTCGTCCTTCTGCAGACGTGCCACCAGATGGCAGCTCACACCCCCACAGTGCATTCAAGAGCCCAAGCAGCACATCCAACCTGCAGAGCGCCAGTCGCCTCCAGCTGCTGACTCGTCAGGTGTACAGCGAGGAGCTGTGGCTTCCTGATGGCGTGGAGGTCATACAGGCTACGCCTTCCGCAGGTTGGCTGTCTCCTTGTCGGGGGGGGGTTGTAAAATTCTTTGAGGCGGAGTTCACGGATTCTCCCAACGCTGTAATTACAGGACACCTAAGTTCCTCTTCGCTGCAACCAGCAGGACGAGCCCCTTACCTGCTAGCCACATCCTGCTCTGACCACAAGGTGAGGTTCTGGCGGTGCCGGGTGGTATCGGAGCAGGCCATGTTGGGCGACCCGGTGTACTGCTGGGAGGAGTGGCCGTTGCTGGTGGAGATTGGCCTAGAGGACAGCAGCGCAGTGGACCTGCCGGGCCGGCCCATCGAGGTCAGCTGCTGTCACACCAGCCGCATCGCTGTGGCCTTCCAGTCGGCCGGCTCTCCTGTCCTGGTGGGCGTCTTCCAGTGCGAGTCCACCGGAGGCTCCCACTGGGTGCTGGAGCAGACGCTGGTCCTGGACGACCGGGAAATGGCCAGTGATGCCTCTGAGCCCAGCACCACGAACCTGGTTCACTTGGACTGGGTTTCCAGGGAGGATGGCTCGCACATCCTTACCGTGGGCATCGGGTCCAAACTCCAGATGTATGGACCGCTCCCAGGGAAGCCCCCCGAGCTGGGCCTGAGCGATGGCTGGAGGGACGCCTCTTCTAGGTTGGTCCTCCTCCGCACTGTGGACCTGGTCTCCTCGGTGGAGGGCTCCCTGCCCATCCCTGTGTCCCTGTCCTGGGTGAGGGATGGTATCCTAGTGGTGGGCATGGACTGTGAGATGCATGTGTACTCTCAGTGGCAACCGCCAACGTGGACTGGAACGGCAAACGGGGGCAGCGCTGCATCTCTGCTGGCCACGGTGAGGCAGGGTGCCGACGACCTACCTGGCCCCCAGATGTCCCGGCGCAATCTGACACGCTCTATGACCAGCCTGGCTCAGAAGCTGAGCGGCAAGCGGACAGCTTACGACCTGCCGGCGGACATGGAGGACTGTGGGCTCTTCGAGGCAGCCCACAACCTGTTTCCCACACTGCCGCAGTACCACCCCGCCCAGCTCATGGGCCTGATGGACCTGGGCAAGGTATGCCGGGCCAAGGCCATCCTGGCTCACTTGGTGAAATGCATCGCTGGCGAGGTGGTGACCCTGAAGGATGGGGGTACTGGGCATGAACGCCGTTTGCGTTCGCTCACCATCAGTGCTAGTGGCAGCACCACCCGCGACCCCAGGCTCTTTAGCAACAGCGAGAACCCCGACTACACGGAAATTGACTCCATCCCACCCCTGCCACTTTATGCCCTGCTGGCAGCTGACGGGGATGGCCCGGCCAAGCCTAATGACGTCGGGGGCAGCGTTCCTGGATCCTCCCGCAAGGACAATTACGATGAGCTTTTCCAGGACTCTGGCATGGAGTCAGATCCCCTGGATGGAGACCAGGAGGACACTGCCAACGTCATTGACTTGTCTCGGTACGGCCCCACCTTCTTTGGACCAGAGCATGCCCAGGTGCTGTCAGGACACCTCTTGTACTCCAGGCTTCCAGGACTGACCCGAATGGAGCAGATGTCCCTGATGGCTTTGGCCGACACCATCGCCACCACTAGCACCGACATCGGCGAGAGCCAGGGACGTCGTCAAGGTGGGGCTCTGCCTTCGGGGTTTCCTAACGTCCTCGCTGTTTGGCAAACATCCATAACCCATCATGGCTGTTTTCACTACTAGGCGGAGAGACCCTGGACGAGTGTGGCCTAAAGTTCCTCCTGGCTGTCCGTTTGCACACCTTCCTCCTGACGTCTCTGCCTCCTGTTCATCGTGCACAGCTCCATCACCAAGGTGGGTGGCTGGCCCCTGGTGTATGTTTCTTTCCAAGTCCCCTTTTGAAGATCTGCCCCCTCACTACCTAATAGGCTAGTTAAATTAGACCACCTTCTAGTCCGTGAGCTTGATTATGTGGTGAGATCAATTTCCTGTGACCTCGCAGGGCTGTCTACCTGCCACTTTGCGTGGGCCTTCCACTCTGAGGCAGAGGAGGAGCTGCTGAACATGCTGCCCGCTCTGCAGAAGGATGACCTGACTTGGCCTGAATTGCGAGCCATGGGCTTGGGGTGGTGGCTGCGGAGCACCAGCCGGCTGCGGAGGTGCATGGAGAAGGTGTGTTTGCCCGTCTGCCTGTACTGCACTCCTCTTACCTGGCTCTGCACTTCAGCACTTTGTTTACCTATTTTCACACACAAACTGCTGTTGGGTACTAGTTAATTAGCAGCGTGTTTTCGGAATGAGCTGGTCAATTTTTAACCATTCCATTCCAGCACAGTGTGTCCCAGGTAGATGATGAATTTCACATGTAGCTCTGCTCCTGTCAGATAGGGGGAGCACTTTCTCAGCAGTATGCATGACAGTGTGAGATGGTCTTTTTGTTTCAACAGGTAGCGAAAGCTGCATTTCAGAGAAACAATGACCCCCTGGATGCTGCCGTCTTCTACTTAGCCATGAAGAAGAAGGCTGTTGTTTGGGGGCTCTACCGGTACGTACCACCCAAGACCTGAGGTTCATTGTGAAAGCAGCAGAGCAGAAGTCTCAAGATCTTTCTGTTCATTTCAGGTCCCAGAAGAACGTTAAGATGACGGCGTTCTTCAGCAACAACTTCAGCGAGGACCGCTGGAGGAAGGCGGCCTTGAAGAATGCCTTCTCTCTGCTAGGCAAGCAGCGCTTCCTGCACTCAGTAGCCTTCTTCCTGCTGGCGGGGACCCTGAAGGATGCTGTGGAGGTGAGGCTGTTACCACATGGATGTCCGCTTCAACCTGGCCGATCGTGGGTGGGGCACAAGATCCTGCTCACTGTCCCTTATGGACTTGACCTTTTTTTTTTTTTTTTTTTTTTTAACTCACCCATTACATTATCTGCTGGGGTCACAGAATATGGGAATGTTGTCCAGTTATGTCTCATGTGCCTCACTGTGGTCTTTACCTTCCTCTTGCTGATCTGTCATCTACCTATGGTGTTGTTTCTATGGCAACAGGTCTGCCTGGACAAGATGCAGGACTTGCAGCTTGCACTGGTCATCTCCCGCCTGTATGAGTCAGAGTTCGAGGCCTCTTCCACCTACATGAACATTCTGCGGAGGCATGTTCTTGGCCACGAGGCCACTATCCAGGTCCATCAGGACCCTTTCCTGCGCAGCATGGCCCACTGGATCTTGGAGGACTACACACAGGCCCTGGACACCCTGCTGGTGCAGCCTAGTGTGCACTTGGTTTCTGAAGGTAGGCCGTGTCCATCAGCTTGGCAGCAGTGTGGTGTGTCGCACGACACATCCTTTTGGGTCTCGTACTCAGGCTGAGGTTGCAGCTCACAAGCTCCTCTTGGTTTTTGCAGTCCACTAGGAGGCTGTCTCGCCACCATTTATTTTAACCAGGTGATGGTTCAGTTTCCCTTTCCCAAGGAGCCATTTACACTCCTTCTTTCTGTTGCTCCAGGCAGGGCTGCTATTCCATCTCCCGAGGTCTTCAACTTCTACACCTACCTCCGCATGCATCCTCTGCTGCTGCGCCGCCATTTCCGCCACTCGGAGTCTCAGTCCTCCGCTAAGGTGTGCCTGACAGCAGAGACGCGGCTGACTGACTCCATCAGCCTGCTGGAGCGTCGGCTCTTCTTCACGGCGGCCTATGCACACCTCCAGGCCGGTTGCCCCATGCTTGCCTTGGAGGTGCTCTCCAAGATGCCCAAGGTGATCAAGAAGTCCAAGCCTGCTCTGTGCCAGGAGGACTCGGCCATTTCCCCTGCCACCCGGGATTCCGTGCTTTCCGTGGACCTCAAGCAGGACCGGGCCTCAGATCTGGACTGGTCCCAGCCAGTACTCAACGGTTATGAGTCAGCATCAGACAGCTTTTCAAACAGTCGGTCGGATTCGGCATTCAGTTTTGACTGGAGCCAACCCTCCTGCACTATGCAGGAGGAAGCCCTGGAGCTGAAGTGGGACAGTGAGTCAGAGGATGACGAGTCAGGTCTGGCTATGAAAAATGTCCAGGCAGAGAGCATCAACCCCGTCTCCAAGGACACCACAGGCTCCACCTCTTCTGCGACGGAGACCGTGAGCGGCCTGGAGGAGGGGGACGTGGTCACTGCGTCGGAGGACATCCTGACAGCCCAGCTCAAGTTCACAGCCTGTATGAAGATCTTGACCGCAGAGCTGCGGACACTATCCACCGGCTACGAGCTGGATGGGGGCAGGCTGCGATACCAGCTGTGCCACTGGCTGGAGAGGGAGGTGGCCGCACTGCAGCACAGCTGCAGCTACAACCCCGATCTGCAGGAGGTGGCAGAGGGCATAGTCGGGGGTGCAGCCCAGGATGAGTTCCGTCAGAACCCGGAGGGCCAGCCGGGGGAGGCTCTCGGCTCCTTTGAGCTGCAGCGTCGGCGAAGGCGATGGCTGCGGCAGAACGAGCCTCTGCTGCGCATGTTCCTGAGCTACAGTAGCCTGCACGGCTCCCACGGTGGAGGCCTAGCGTCTGTCCGCATGGAGCTCATCCTGCTACTGCAGGAGTCGCAGCAGGTCAGGCAGCCGTCATGCTCACGTATCAGAATAGCTTTCGTCTTCGGTATATGTTCACAGGCATTTTCTCACCATGGCCACTAGTGGGCAACTACAAGTTTGGAGTTGTTTGGAAAATGGAGAACGTGTTAACTGCGCGCTGCAGTTTTTACGAGTTGAAAGGCTCTGGAGGATAATGTGTCATTGCTTTTTGCTACAGTCACTTTTGCCAGGATTTCTCTGTTTATGTTTCTGTTATTGTAGTTGCAGAAATGTAGTCTGCATGTATGTGCTTGCATTCAAGTGCCCAACACAATTCTGTGTCACCCCCCCCAGGATGAATCTGCACCCTCTGCTGCTCTCATTCTTTCCCAACCCAAGTCTTCCATTCCTCTCCTGCTGGCCTGCATGGCAAGCGCCAAGACAGTGGTGGCCAATCCTATCGTGCACCTGACCAATCTCACCCATGACATCCTGAACACCATCAACTCTCTGGACTCCCCCCCTCACCCCAGTGTTGTCAACAACAAGGTGGGACTCTTTCTCTCTTCCCCGGGCCGGCCGACCGCAGCCGCCGGCCGCCCGAGCCCCCCCTCACGCGATCCCTGCCGTTCGTGGCCGCACGGGCCATTCTGTCTCGGCGGCTCTTTTCGAGTG
>JAACJT020000034.1:4908553-4923708 GCA_009936485.2 Gymnarchus niloticus
CTCCCTTCGTGTCCGCCCCCCCCCGCCCGCGCGGTTGCGACAAACCCAGGCTGCCCCTTTTAGCGCCGCCCCCCCCCCCCCCCCGAAAAACAATCCCTCTGTGATAGTGTTATGCCTGCTGGCTCAGTAGTGATTACCTTTTGAGAGAATCGTTCTGCTTGCACTAAAGTCGATTGCTTTCTGATGGTCACTGTCTGTCTTCCAGATTTACGTGATGCACACACTGGCGGCATCTCTGTCCGCATGTATATACCAGTGTCTGTGTGACTGCCGCATCCTCAGGTGAGCCTCGCCAAGGACTGACAGTCTTTGGTCTCTAGTTGGTACCTGTTGGGGTTTGGTGTAGTCTAATGTGGTTCCCCTTAACAAAACTATGAAATTTTCCATCACCCTGATGTCATTTTTCACTGATGTGTTTCAAGCTATGGAATCTTATACAGGTGCTTTACTGCTGTGAGATTCCCATGTTGCTTTGTTCAGTGTGTCTGAATCCATCCAAAAAAGTAGGGATTTCACTTACAGCCAGCAAATTAAGTTTTAATCAGGCGGAGCCTATCGGTTTGTGAAAAGTCTGACTTGTCAGCTGTGCTCGATCTGAAATAAACTCAAGTTCATTTGGGTCAAGAGCCAACCCACACAAATGCGTATTCAGCAGTGGTAGGCAGTGCTGTTTCCATGGTAACCGTGCATAACCCCCTTGACCGAAGCCCCTACAAAAATCCCAGAATGCTCTGTTTCTTTAGGTCTCGTCTGTGTTGTAAGATGGTTCATCCTCTTGATCTGGCAAATCTTGTATGCGTGTATTCCATGAATGTCATGATGTTTAACACAATACACAGCTCATGCTACATTAGATGTGTTGTCTTGTTTTCTGCCTTGTAATATCCACCATCACAGGACTTTGAGTTTGTCTCGAGACGCTGATGTTCTTTGAGTTCTGTGAAATGCCCACATAACTAAACAGAATTGAAGTATAGTGAATTGAATCATTCTTATCAGTCTTTCTGTCTCCTGTGTTGGTCAGACATGCCAACCAATTCACAGGCATCATCTACCAGAGCTTCCTGCTATCTCAACAGCACCCAACACGGACCATAAGCACAGAAGACGCTGTCCTTCCCAACACCTCCCCAGCCCAATGGCCAGGTCTGTATACGCCGAATGTACCCAACGTGCCAGCCAGGTCCATACATCCCGATCACAGAAAAGTCTTTGATGGGTAAAAATCTACTGCATCAAGACGTGTAAACACCGGTGTTTGGTTGTACCTCCTTTGCAATGACGGGCACCCACCCTACTTCCAGGTATCGGGTTGCTAATCCGCCTCCTGAGCTCAACGGGTGAAGAGACACAGTCAAGCCTGACGGTGCTGCTTTGTGAGATTCTGACCGCGGTCTGCCTCAGCCTCTTTGTGCATGGTTTGGCCACCCACTCCAGCAACGAGTTGTTCCGCATTGTGGCACACCCACTGAACGCCAAGCTGTGGGCAGCCGTTTTTGGAGGTGGCTCACGTGTACCTGTCATAGAGAGGCCCAGTCCATCCCGGATGTCCTTAGGTGAGATGGAGCAGAGTGAATATGAAGTATCAATCTTCTGTATCCGGAGCTGATGCTTTGTGATATGAACATGGTTAACCTGCTGTGTCTGCGCACCCAGTCCTCTGTATTTCAGTAATTAACATACAGTACTAGCAGATATTCTGCTGGGACCAGGTTGATGGTTCCATTCCTCTCGGCCCAGTGTCATCGATGGGTGATGACCCGGACAGGAAGGCCAGGCGCTTCCGGCTGCTTTCATCACGGAGTGTCTCTCAGGAGAGCCCCCAAGGACCCCCCAGTCCTGTTGTGGAGCAGGAGGCCTCCATCTTTAAGGAGAATTTTGTCCCCCCAGAGCTGAGCATCTGGGACTACTTCATTGCAAAGGTATGGACCAAGCTGTCCGCCAGAGATGGTGTGCAGTTAAGTTTGCAATAATTAGCTTCCCTTGATTTTCACAAGGGGAGGATACAGCAGGTGCATAAAAGAATTTGAGATGTCACAGAAGTCTCCCAAACTCACAGGAAGCTTCAGATTTCATGTCCAATTTATATTAGGGGTTCAAACACATAGGTCAAATAGGGACCCACCACTATCTACATTTGACAAGATGCAAAGATATTTTATTGCTGTACCTACGTATACTTCTAGTACAAGTAATGGCTATTTCTAATGTTCTCTTTAAAATGTATAATGTTTTGTATATCCATCTATTCATCTGTCCATCTGAACCAACATCTATTCATCCATCTGACCCTCTCTCCATCTGTCTTCCAGCTGCTTATTTTGCAGTTGTGCTTGGCCCCCCTCATCACTGCATGTGGTTATATTTTACTTTCCTCTCTTTCTAATTTTATCATGTTTTGATCTTCAGCCGTTCCTCCCACCATCAGAGAGCAGAGTGGAGTATGACTCGGAGGAGAGTCAGGGCAGTCAGGATGAGGATGATGACGAGAACCAAGATTACTTTGACTCAGACACAGCTCTTCAAGAACACTCTAATGCAAACTCATACAGGTACCATGGAGCTCTGATCTTTCACCTCACTCCACATTCAGGTCAGCTGCTTTTGGGTCCTGAAGAATGTTCTAGGTCATTGCAGAGGTAAAAAATAGGTGAAATATTAAGTTATGGTCCTTGCAGAATCCCAGAACAGCTAATGCAGTGTAGCGACTTGGGCTATTTTATGAGGTCTATTATAGGGTTGTCACCATACTAGAATATCAAACTCGATACCATTTTTGATACCACAGGGGAAAAAAAACGGACAATTTAAGAGGTATACATTTTTTTTAATAGTTTATTGTTCTAATCTTTAACACCAATGACAAAAGTATTTTTAAGTTGTCTGACGTAGTGCAAAAAAATACAGTAACAACTGTAAGATATATTTTAAGATTCTCTTAGGTTGTGCGGGGGAAAAAAAAAATCCCCAAAACAAATACCAACCAGCAACAATGACAATTTTAGGCTGTCTAAGGTAGTGTAAGACCACTAAATAGTTAGGCAAGTCAGATAAAGAACACAAATGTGTTCCTTTCTTGATTATGCATTGCCTATTGTATAACAGAACAGTAGACTAGATGATTCTTGCCAGACTAGTTAACATCAACATCTTTCTAAAACAGTATTTTTTGCAACACCTGTTCAAAAAGCCTGGGGCTGAAAACTGCAACAGTTTCTGTCTAGCTGCTGGTCGACTTTTCTCAGCTTCAATCTGGGACCGCCATGTTCAGCCGGCTCAGTGTCGTGAATGTCACCTACGGTTCGCGTGTTCAGCTGCTAGTAAGGGGAGGAGCCGTGTGAAATTATTTCAACTGGAGGAGCCAAACACGGCACTGTTGGGATCAATACTGTTGCAAATGAGTATCTAATCCGGCAGTAATTAGTATCGATTATTATCTGAGTATCAATTTTTGACAACCCTAGTCTTAGTGATGTGTGTCTAAATTAGTATTACCGTGAGCAGTTTTGCTTGTATTTGACTGTAATTGTCCTTTTCCTTCAGCTGGTGTCTCATGCGCTTGGCAATGGTCCAGCTGGTGTTGGTCAACCTGAAGTCCTTCTATCCCATGGCAGGTCACGACCCCCTAGGTGATTATTAATGCGATATGATGATTTAATCAAGCTAAACCCTCAATGGGCCTTGATCTAAATATGTGTGCAGCTGGTGAGTTGCCATTGGGAAGAACACCCCCAGCTGCATTTACTTGGTAGATGGCGTTGATCGGCTTCACCCGTCACTTGTGGCTCAGGCGAGACTTGAATGTTCCCTGGCAGATCTTCCAGTGTGCTCCCCCCTGTGCCACAATGTGCTGAAGACTCTTCAACGATGGGAGCAGCTGCTGCAGAAGAGGCTGGAGGTTTTTGGTGGCCCTCCTCCGAAGTACATCTGTACGCAGCCTCCGGATGACACCCTCACAGGGGGGCCAGCCATTCTCCGCCATAAGGCGCTGCTGGAGCCGTCAAACACCCCATTCAGGTGCTGAACATTCCTCTGCTGGTAATGCTGCTCGTATGACAGTACGGCTTTCTGTCCTGCTGGTAGGGCCGTCCGATATGGCGAAATAAAAGCGTCTATCGTTTCATATTACTCTGTCATTTATGTCGTGGTGTCACAAAATACACTGTTTACAGTAATATATTTTTCATCATTCGGACGACGGTGTCACTGCTTGGTCTGTACAGCCTACCTGATACGTTCCTTCCAGATCCGGGTCATCTACAGTGTACAATGTATGCATGTGTGTGTTGCTGCCCAGTTTTTACATTCTTAAACATTTCCCCCGAAATTCTAAATAAAAGGAGAAAAATAATCACAAATGAATGAGTACCATTCATTTTTGAGTATATCATTTAAAATATGAAAAAAATGCTCTTTTCCATCTAGTCATTATATAGACGTATAAACTTAATTCATAGTACATTTTCTGTAAATTCAATCGTGGTATGTATTGTTATTGGGATATGAGATTTTGGTCATATCGCACAGCCCTAACTGCTGGTGCAAAGACAAGCGTTTCTCAACCTTTTCAAGCTCAAGGCCCATTGTTATCTCTCAAGTATAGTTCTGCTGATCACTAGAGAGCATTTACGGCCTACCTGTGGGTTGCGACCTAGTGGCTGAGAAACACTGCTGTAAGCTAAACGTCTTCCTGATATGCATGTATGTACCTTTTTTTTCCCCCCAAGTGAAACCTTTTAAGTCCATCCTGATGTGGGTGGGACAAAGCGACACAGATCGTGTGTAGGTTAGCTGGTTCTGCCGAGCCCTCGTGGTTTAATGGTCGGCAGCATTGAGAACCACTCGAGTGTTGGCTGACTCGGTATGGGGTGGGGTTACGTGTTACCTGCAGGTCAAGGCATCACTCTACTCTACCTGTTCGGAGGCTGTGGCAGTACCTGGTCAAGCAAGAGGCTGTACAGGAGACCTTCATCCGCAACATCTTCACCAAGAAGAGGGAGCAGAATGAGGTACCGGGCCTGCCAAACACATGGTCCAACACACTCGGCGTGTCCGCGACATCCGAATAGGGGAAAGACCCAGAATGCTCTTATTTAGCACTTTGTCATGATGGCATAATAACGGTGGGAAACCACAGCTTGCGAAATAGTGAAGTATGTTGGTCCTTAGGGTCACCAATGTAGGTGGAGTGTTTGTCTGAAGAAGCAGAGGATCTCAAGCCTTCCACAGCCATTTTGATTTTTAGATTGCTTACTGTCCGTGTCTTATTGCATGGCGTGTGCAATTTTTTTTTTTTAACGTGTCATTTATGAAAACAGCTCCTTACTGTGTTTTGGGAGCAAGTAATCCCCTTACATATGGCAAGTAAATTACTGCAGTAGATATTCCAGTGTCTCCCCACCTGTTAATACGGGGGTCCATGAGGAAGAGCCAGAGGGTGCTTGGCTTTGTTGCTGGCTGATTGTCAGATGAGTGTTTTGTAGTAACCTGGTGAATGCGAGCGTGTTTTTTGTGAGCGATTCCACCAGCCCCCAGTGCTCTGAATGTTAACGATGATTCTCTGCATTCCAATCGCTAATTGACTTGCATGATTCATCCCATGTCTCTATCTGTCTCATGGCTAAGTCTGTTGAGGACCGCACTGACAGTAATACACACACTGTGACGGAGGAGCGTTCCTTCAACCAGGTACTGCCTACTGGGGATAGGTCACACACACGAACACACAATTGTCCCTTTAAGACCTAACAGTTTGTTGACACTTGACCGATCCATGCTATTTGATATGGATTGTCACATTTTTCACTGAAAATGCCAAATTGGACTTGGAAATACTGCCTGGTTTTATTGGGATGAAAACATTTCATGTATCACCCTCAAGTCATGTTCACATGGGGCTATGATTTTCATGAACACAATTGCAACTTGTATCAAGAGGACTTGAACCTTCAGTTTAAAAGAACAATTTGTTAGACATGCCTACAGGTCCATCCATCTATCCATCCATCCATCTTCTAACCACTGGGGCCTGGACCCTATCCCAAGCAGCACAGCCTGTTAGTATTCCCACAAAGCACGTGTAGTCATTTGGCACATAAAAGCAACGCTGTTTGGATACTTCGCTGCCATCCTTTCTACCCATCGATTGCAGTGTTTCACTGCAGAAGAGTAGCTGCTCTTGGTATTCAAATATCTGTGAATGCTTTGCAGTACTTTAGCTTGTGTCAGTGCCTACAATCTTGCCCACATTGGGGGGACTGTAGGGTGGGACAGTCTTGACTCAGCTTTTACATCTCAGGGGTATTACTTCGTTCAACTGGCTGGCCCAGCTGTTAATCAGTCACCTAGCTAGCTCTGCAGCTTGCAGTACAGGGGTCTGGCAGCTTGGTCGTGACCAAGTGTGTGTTTGCCATACAGAATGAGTCCGATCCGGGATACCCTGGAGGAAAGGCCAGGATTATTCACAAAGAGTCTGACATCATCACGGCCTTCGCCATCAACAAGGTATGGGGTGAACTCCCATCAAGGGCGGGAGATACGGGCCTGGCTGAACTCCAGCACTTGGAGGAGCCGGAACTGGGATCACCTTTTGACTTTGGGTGCCCCTGCCCCTCACAGGCCAACCGTAACTGTTTGGTGATCGCTTCAAGCCACGACATCCAGGAGCTGGATGTGTCCTCCATCCTGGCCACTCAGATTCTGACCTGGGTGGATGACGACTCTGAGATCAAAGGGTGAGTGCGGTGCATAATGAAAATATCACAGAAATGCCATAATCCTTTATCGATGTTCAATCTGAAAAGCAGTTAAAGTAGTTGTAATTACACCATCGTAGTGTTGAGCTGCTGCACACTCGTGGCCCTCTAGGATCTTGGATCCAGAATAGTTTTCTGATTTTTCATTTTTAATATTGTGGTCTTTTGTTCCCCTGCTCTTACAGGACTGAGGACTTTCTGGTGATCCACGCCCGGGAGGATTTCAATACCCACGGCACCACGCCCTACACCCACAGCAGCCCCGGGACCCCCATCAACATGCCCTGGCTGGGAAGCATGCAGACAGGCCGTGGTGCCTCCGTGGTGAGGAACTGAAGGCTGTTGTCCAGGGAGGGACTAGAGGCTTTGGATTTTGTGAGGAGTGGGTCTGGAAGCCAGGGGGGCCTAGGGAGAGGTCTTGCACTCTCTGACTGAAGTTGAGATTCTACACATGAACTGCATTCCTCCTCTTCATTGGTTCTGCTTTGAAGGGTTGTGGCTGTTTGACTCTTGTTGCCCAATTCATTTTTGGTGCTACTTCTGATCTTATCAACAGCTGATCAAAAGGAACATTAACAATGTCAGAAGGATGACCTCTCACCCCACCTTACCTTACTGTAAGTACTGGGGTTTCATTCCATTTATGGGTACTTGGCTGTTAGGGAATTTCACTTTTGATTTTATAGTTCCTAAGTGAACGTAGCTTTTGAGGTTGGTTTTTCTTTTTTTTTTCTTTCCCCTGATGTATTATGGCCACCTTTCCCATGCAATTCTCAGGTGTTCTGTAATGTTCTGTGTTTTGCAACACCAAAGATTGGCATAGTATATAAACGGTTATTGTAATGTGACAAAATGTTAGCAACCAGGAGAAAGCAGACCAGATATTTTAGGAACCCATACTGTGGATGTTACTGCGGGGGGGGGTCCAGTAACACTGGACATGGGTTTAATTTATGTCTAGTTCAGGTTCTGAGGAAGAGGCAGGGATGGATGACTGCTGGTCAGACAGGTGGTTCAGTTGGGCAGAGGGTTTGAGTGGCTTTTACATTCAAAGGACTCTTTCCCGGCAGACCTCACGGGTGCTCAGGATGGCAGTGTACGCATGTTTGAGTGGGGACACTCCCAGCAGATCATCTGCTACCGAAGTCCTGGCAACTCGAGGGTCACACGAGTCCGCTTCAATCACCAAGGCAACAAAGTAGGTGTTGGCTGAGGGGCTTGAGGTGGAAGGGTGTGAGGCAAGAGTTGACTAACAAGACACCCCCCCATTGACATCTGTCACATGATGTGGCCCCTCACACAACCTTTCCCTGTGCTTCCCATGATGCAGTTTGGCATCGTGGATGCCGATGGGGGCCTGAGCCTGTGGCAGACCAACACGACGGGAAACACACCCAAACCGTACTTGGTGAGTAAAGCCCCGGTCTCCACCTCCTCTTCCTCATGCTCTCTAGCAAGTGCCTCAATAATGTCTGTGTGTTCTAATAGACTCTGCAGTGCCACAACAAGACGGCACATGACTTTGTGTTCGTGGGCTCGTCAACCCTCATTGCCACTGCCGGCTTGTCCACAGATAACAGGTTTGGGCCGCCGTTGCCTTGCCACCCTTGGTTCTGCTTCTTAACCCCGGCGGCCTCATATAAACCTCTCCTGGTGTTTTCCACAGAAACGTGTGCTTATGGGATACTCTGGTTGCCCCTGTGAACAGCCTGGTACACGGTGAGTCTTACATAACTGGAGGCAGGTTCCGAATAGGCTGACCCAGGCATTGGATGGCACTGAGCAGCGCTTTAATTCCTACTCCCCACCAGCTTTCAGCTGCCATGAGTCGGGGGCCACTGTACTCTCTCTGGCCCCCCGGCAACAGCTGTTGATCTCGGGGGGGCGTAAAGGCTGGATCGGAGTGTTAGACCTGAACCTCCGCACCCAGCGCCAGACCTTCCAGGCCCACGACTCGGCCATAAAGGCGCTGGCTGTCAACTCGACCGAGAGCTGCTTCATCAGTGGCTCTGCCGAGGGCAACATCAAGGTAACCCAGGGTAACAAGGCATTTCTTTGCCATCGGTACCAATTTTAGCAATTTGTTTTCATTTTTTTTTTTTCCTCCCTGGTTCCTTGCTATCCATGCCCGGTTCCAGCCTCAATGAGATGGTTAAGGCAGCCTCCCGGCAGCGGCATCACTAATGACATTCCCCACCTCCCGCTTTAGGTGTGGGGCCTAGCTGGCCAGGTGCTGCTCCACGTCTTCCCCAATGAACACGCACGCCAGTCCCTCTTCCGTAACCTGGGCACTGGGGTCATGCAGGTGGAGGTGGGCCCAGCCAACCACATCTTCTCCTGCGGTGCCGATGGTACCATGAAGATGCGGGTCCTGCCAGACCGCTTTGGTGTCATCAACGGTGACCCACGGAGCAGCGTGCGGTTTGTCCCGTAGAGCCAGCATCACTCTTACGTAGGTGGAGCCATCAGCCCAGAAAAATCAGTGATGCTTTTAGCCTCGCTATTCATGGACTTTATGAGCCATCCATAGTCAAAGTGATGAGTACTAATTACTTGGATCCTCACAAAAGCACATCATCTGCCTCTGTCCTAATCTTTACCACTCATGCTGTAATGGTAGAGGGGTATAACTCCATGCATTAGAGGGGGTTTTAGCCTCAGTGATGGCATCTTAAAGGCTTGGCCTGACCCCACAAATAAGTCTTTACTGGTTGCCAGGGTGTGAAAATAAGGATTTGTGCCTATAGTAAACATTGGCTCATGGGCTTTTCATTTAAAGGCATATGTGTTTAAATTGTGTGGAATAGCAGTGATTTGAGCTGTGTGTTCCATGTAGGAAATGCCAGCTTGTGCTTTCAGTCCCCCTGCCCAGTTGGGTATGAGACTCCACAGCGATGTGTTGAGGGTTTCATTTCATGAGCCATCTTCAGGCTGTCTGGCTACTCATTTGCTTTGCCCAAAGGATCCTACTGACCTCCTCACTTACACCTGTGCCATTTTCAAGGAGACCGGGAAGGAAGGAGTCACAGGAAAATGAAGTAGACCGTTATTTTTTCTGTGCTTTTAGCCCTCAAGCTGTGAATGAGAAGGTGAATCATTTTTATAATGAATATGGAAACATTGTAAATCAACCTGTATTATAAGGAAAGTGATATAATAAATTGCTTTGACGTAATAAATACTACATGCTGTTTCACAAGCTGTGCGTAGGGCCCAGGTGCGTGTTGATCATACTTCACTGTGCAGAAATATCACTACAGCATTTTATTTGAAAATGTTACATTATGTACAGTACTAATGTACAATTTAGTTTCAGGCAAAAGTTAATTTTCAAAGTTTGACAACTGATTCAAGTCTAAGGAACACAACTTGCTGATTTAGCACAGATTAGAATTCATCTTCAATAAGGAGCAGATTCTCACAGGATTCAGAATAGAGCCGGGGCAGGGGTAAAGCTCAGGAGGATGCATCTATGGTCTTCTGTCCACGTGGATGCTGGATGGACACACAGTCCCCAGCCCTACAGCTTGGCGTAGTCCTTCAGGAGAACCTCCAGCTTTTGGCTCAGCAAGATGTTTCCACACAGTTTCAGCTTCCCAGTGAAGAAAGCCTGGGCAGGTGGAGAGACACGGCCAGTACAATCACTGAAAAATACTTTACTGATTTGCTATGGCTCTGCTTGGCCCAGCGCTGCCTGTCACCCTCTCGGTAAGCATCCTGCCACCATTCAGCTAGCTTTTTGTAGAAGATAGCTTGTGGGTGAGGCAGGTGGAAAACCAGGTCCCTCTCGGACCTGCCAACAAGTTGTATTCAGCTCAGCTCTTGGTTTAGACACTACTGCCCCACAGTGCACATGAACCAGAATAGCCTGACAGTATGACCTTGTCAGTCGCCAGCATACGAGAACAGAATCTGGTACCTTCTGTGGGTTAAGTTTGCCTTGCACCACATCCATGAAGTCCTCGTCAGACAGTGTGAACGTTACGTCTGGTTTACCGCTGTATGGACCCTCCTGTAAGGACCCCTTCCCATTCTTCAGATCGACAGCTGAGCACCAAAGTAGAAAGCAGACAGCAATGGACTGAACACTTGAGCTTATTACTCTTTTTGGAGCAGTCACAGAACTCATGAGCTTGATCCCTAGCTTGAGAGTGTGAGAGAGAGGGGACTCCAACTGGCTAATCTTGCACTCACTCCCACTGCTGAGAACACCCTCCCAGACACCATGTAGCACTTCCTAGCGGTTTTCACGCTGTAGGGCCGTGCTCTCTACATTCACATCTGAACTCACTCCAGCGAGCTGCGGTCTGTCCCCCCTGGGTGATCTCCCATTCGAACACAGCGTTGACCTTCTTCACCAGCTCTGCCCCCAGGTCCTTGATGCGTCGCCCAATCTCCGCAAACACCAGGTCACTTTGGAGCTTCCCCGTCTGAGAGTTTAGGCAGAAACATGGCATCCTGGAAACTGCTCCTCCTCTAGCTGCTCAGAGCATAAGGAGGCCTCTGAAGGGCCACCGCTGATCACCTTGGGCATCTTGTCCAGCTTGACATCAGCCAGATCGTGGAGATCCACATACGAGCCAGTCAGGACCATGTCTCCAGTCTCCTTCACCTAGAGGAACCGTTCCAGATGTCAGGAAGACATCCAGTAAAGACACTGGGAAGTGTAGGCCTCCCTGGTCTTCCTCTCACAACCTTCTCTACTCTGACACAGTGGGACTTCCGCACCTTACACTGGAGGTGGATTCTGCTCCCGTTCTTCCACATCTCTGTCTGGATAGTCTGACCTGGCAGCACCGGCTTCGCAAAACGTACCTGTGGAATCAAGACAGGGTCACATTCCGGCATTTGCTCAGATGAAACGGTGAAGCTTATACTCTCACCCTTTGGCACTCTTAAAAGGGATGTAAGGTACAACAGAATGGCACCCTGAGCTGAGTGTAAAGCTCTGGCAGTTTCACCAGCTGGGAACCAAATCACGTCATTATGTTGAGCAGCACTGATCGAGATATATCACACATTAAGTTGGCCGTTACAGCTAAATGTAGTGGTATGTGGATCTCGTGCTGGTTACTACAATGACACATCCTTTTTCTGCTCTTATTTACAGTCAGGAGCCATACTGTATTGAGTGGCCTCACCTTGATGGCCTTGAACTTGGACACGTCGTTGTTGGCATACTGCTTCAGGACATGACGTGCCGCAAAGCCAAAGGAACACAGTCCATGAAGGATGGGAGTTTTGAAACCTGCATGGAGAAATCCTGGCTCAGACATCCCTACCCTATGGAAGTCGGCACTGGCTCTGTGTAATCTAAGCTGGCACAGTGAGCTATCCATCAAAATCTTCACTCTTCTGTTATAACAAGCCCACAATCTATCAGAACAGCTGCATTCCTACATGATGCAATGGCTGAAACCCACGGCTTGGATCATGCAGGAACTCCTGACTTGTGAAGACGAACAGATTATTATGCCGCTGATCTGACAGACAGACACATACCTGCCATGGCTGCAAAGTTGGGGTCAATGTGCAGTGGGTTCCAGTCTCCACTCAAGCGGTATAGAGCTGCCTGGAACAAACAGCATTCACAGCCTGGTTCAGTATAGCTCATTGCACACGGGTCCATTAAGAGTGATCAGCACTTCAACTTGCAGAAAGTGAAATTTCCATGGAAAGAACACACTACAAACTTTTCGAAAAGTGACTGGATCCCAACTTTCTGTACTGTAGATCAAAGCAAAAAATTCTTACACCAACAATGTGTAGAACTTGTAATTTATGAGGAACTAAATGAACAAATAATGATACTGACAGTGATTCAATACCACATGACAAAACATTTCAGGTGGTTCCTGAGCCAGTGACAGAGAACATGACTGACTTGGCCCACTTGTAAACTCAGAACAAGCAGGTTCAGTTTTACTGTCAGCAGACAGGGTTCGGCATATTGATATTGTTTGCAGGTTCAGTGATGTGCGTTTCAACCATAAGATGAGAAGAACAGGTGAATCCTTCCCAGCTTCAGATCTACCCGGCTGCTCATCTTTAACAGGATGTAAGCACCCCATAACAAGGGGTTACTTTCATCTTTCCTGAGTACAGCGAAGCCTCCTGCCTCTCACATAAAACCCTGGTTGAGAGACGTTCAACCGGTACCTGATCCTTGGTAGTCACGTCAGTCAACACTGCATCTGGGGTCCTGTTTGGGGCGGCCACCATGTCCTGTGGAAGACAAGATGGCGGCGGGGTGAGCTAGAACACCAGCAGCGCCATGGTAGCACAAGGACTTGACGGGTTTAAACTGGTGCAACGTAATAGTACCTTAGCCTTGTTGGAGCTCCTCTTTCCCCCAAAGCCTCCCATGCCCATAATGAAGAGGCTGAACTGACTGAAACACACCAGCTCCTTACCATGGAATGTATGAACTGCAGATGGATAAAACAGGCCCCGGAGGGGACATGAGGAGATCAGTACCAACGTGAGACCCCCAAACTGCCAGAGGTGGCAACACATTTATGAGAGAAAGTCACCATCGAGCAAGATGACAGCGCCGGACCCTTTGTCTAACACGTCTGCCACGGTTGCCTGCGAGGTCAGCGTCCCTGCAAGTACAGTGCAGCTGTAACAGTGACGCCCACAGATTCTGGCCAAAGCTGTAAATAGATCAATGGGATTCAAAGCATAGTTTACCTGAGGTCGGCAAGGGTTTGTAAACCTCCAGGTACTGCTCTCCGTGCAAAAGCTGACAGTGACAAAGAAATTATCATCACGCGATGGACATGACGTACAAAACCATGCAAGTGTCACACGTATTCATGCATGATCATCACTCCATATCACTATGTTGTAATGCTATTTTCAACAATCAGGCATATTTATTAAGCAGATGCTTTTGGTGTGCAAGCTGAGGGTCTGAGAGCACAGTCAGCCATGATACGGCATAGGAAATTACTCGATTAAGGGCCTTGCTCAATAGCGATACAATTATTTAGCTGGCCATGGGATTTGAATCCATGACCATCCGGACATGGGTTCAGATCCCTAACCTGCCCCAATAAGAACATCATGCTGCTCATATAGGTTGGACACATCCTACACAGCCTCAGGCTGCCTCACCCGTGTTAGGTCGATGTTGAGTTCGGGGATGGTACTCAAGCCCCCTTCCATCATAGAGGCCTGGGCGGCGATGACCCCAAATGTGGGCAGGCAGCAGAAGTCCTGGTTACCCTCGTACAGGAATCTGAGGTGGTCAGGCTCCCTGGTGGACATGCCCACGCCAAGGGCATACAGAATGCAGTGCATGTGGGAGTAGCTGAAGGTCATTTCTGGCAGCTTCTGCCCGACGGCTGCCAGCTGGGGGGGGTCCACATAGGGTTACACTTGGACACATGACCATCCCCCCACTTCTCAACTAACTGAACCAAGCAGAGGCGGGTAAAACACGCTCTCCTGCACCCCATGGCCTAACTGAGCCCCTCCTCTCATTCCTTACATACAAATGACACAGTCATCTTAAAGTCCCAGCTGGTATCTGGGATCGTTTACCTCTTTACACTAAACTATATATACATTTTTTGTCGTTTTTTTGTGAACACCAAAACCATGACTCATATTACTCATCCTGTAACCTCATATGACGATAAATCACCTACTAACAATATTTCATGATCACGAGTCCCTGATTAATTTTTAATGGGAATTTCTTTACAATGTGAAGAATAATTCTTTGATGGCTGTGTGTTTCAGCTTATCTTGAGTGAGCGTGTTGCTCAGGAACAGGTAGTCATTCTACCTTAAGACAATACGGGAAAGCATTTCTGATTCACAAAGTCACTTTTTCATATGAAGGAGGAATTCATGTTTGTAAATTGTGGACAGGAGGTTCTTCCTCACTTCAAAACTCAAACCAGTATTCCATAACCACCACGTCTACCCAACTATCCTGCAGAAAAAACCTCCGTTCGTTTCTGTCTTAGTGCCTCTCCATTAACTTCCGTTGTAGATCCATCCACTGTTTGCATGAGATATTCATGGCATGATCTAAGCCAGGGGTTATTAAACTCTAATCTGAGGATCCAAATAAACTTGGTACCATGCTGGGGGCCCAACAAGAGGATTAACTGCAAGACAGCAGAGCCACACCTAATCCTGTGCAACCCATCTTAAACGCATTTGCAACCCATTGTTTAAGAGTGAGTCATCCAAGTCCGGCCTGTACTCACAGGACTGCTGCCCCCTGACACAGCGGTAATCATGGCACTGGTTGGATTGGCGGCCAGGACCTTAGAATTCACGTCAGAAAGGACCTCCACCAAGGTGTTAAGGGACTCTTAGGAGTGAATGAGACGGGGGGGGGGGGGGGGGGGGGGAGGAGAGGGGAAGAAACGAAGGGCGCGG